>JAHWFP010163343.1:2271-12822 GCA_023313725.1 Lithobius niger
TGGAACGATTACGTCTGGTTGCTTAGGTTTTTCTAGCAAAATTAATTTTTCTGGTTGGAACTTCTCAGTAGTTTTAATATTTTCATTTACTGATGTTGGCTATCGCCACTTTAACGCTCTTTATCTTATTTCGGAGTTAAGGAGAATTCGTATCAATAGGGGAATAATCGAAAGGTTGGTTTGATTCTTAATTTCTTAATAAATTTTCGTGCGACGTACTATTTGGCGGAGAGAGAGGGAAAGGAGAAAAAAACTGGGGGGGTGGTGGAATTTTCATGTGAAAATTATTCCTTAATTCCTAGATTTGTTTTAAGTTTCGTGATTATTGTTTTAGGCATAATTGATTTAACTTGTTATTTTATTTAATTTTTTTTTCTCAGGATTCTCCTGCCTCTCCTGATCTGCCTGGTCCAGAGATCGTCGCCAGCCGGGATTGGCATGAGGTTCGGGGTATTGTCGGTCGGCTTATTGACAACGCCGTCTGGCTGAACCCCGGACCTATCGCCGCGGCCGGGCGAGGGGAGGTGGTGGTGGAGCCCCACGTCAACGCGGAAGAGGCTCCCCGCGTTGAAGAGGAAGATGTTCCCCACGTTGAAGAGGATCCTGCTATCTTTGTGGTGGAGGGGCTTTCTCAGGAACCCGAGGCCGACGTCGCCGTCGTTTGGCCTCTGGTTCCTCCCTTGACCCTTCCCGTCAGTCGCCTACGGTCCAGGCGTGTTTGGGTCCGGCGATAGTGGCGGGAGGGGGGGGTTGGTTCGAGTGTACATATCTTAATCTGTTTCCCCCCCCCAATAAATTAGTTGGGTTACGTACGCATTTGTTTTGTCTCCCTGTTTTCCTATTTAGACTATGTCGCGTTCCGAGTTTTCGTTTGGCGTGCCCGACGAAAATTCGAAATCGCAACTTCTCTGCTCTGCCAATTATAATATTTAGGTGACCACGCTCGATACAGGTGATCATGGCTGATACGGGTAACTGTGGTAAATATAGGCTACTGCGGCCGAAGCTCCTAGATGGCCTTTGCGAAGTTACCTCGATTGACCCTTTTTTTTTTCATGTTTGGGTTAGAACGTGCAACGTGACGGGACTCCGTCTTTTTTGTACTTTAATAGTAATTTCTAGGTGCCATCCGTACATAATTTTGCATGTATGGCTTCCTAAAGGTACCAAGGTTAATCGTACATGGTTTTTGTGAATTATTTTTACGTTTTAAGGTACGATTTTCGTTGGTAAGTCCGACAGAGTAGGTAAGTTCTTTGTCCGCCATTGTCCGAATTTGGAATTTCGCATCGTGAATTGCCTAACGTGCTTTTTGGATTAGCTGAACCGTTAGGGTTCTCATTAGTACAAAAATCTTAATTATTTACGTTTATCTTAATTCTTAAGCCAATTCTATAATTCTTAGACGTAAATATCTTATGCTAACTGTTCGTAATTTTGCTTGACGGATCCGTGTACGTTGTTCTATGCCAATTGATAGCCTACTAACGTAACTTTGAATCGTGCGTCATTTGCAATTTTACTTAAATTATTAATTAATTCTTTTCGTGTGTGCACAGTTCCAATTCGTACAATTTGTCGGAACGGAACCAGAAAACAATCTGCACGACCAAGGTGTTGTACGATCATCAATAAGGAACTGAGGTGCGTTGCTCGTCCCGCACTCTTCACATTTGTATGTTTTCTTTTTATTGCAATTTCGTGGGGAGCTTATACTTATAACATATTTTACCAATAAATACATAAAATGATTCATGCTGATACCTGAATAATGGTACGGTAAGTTCGCAACTTATTAATCGTACTATGAAGAAAACGTGATTTCTACGGAGCTGTACCGCATGCTTCACATTTCTACGTTTACTCTCCATTGTCAAGGTAGGTTTGTGCCGAACTGACACGTTGCTGACAACTGGAATTTTCTACGGTTTTATTTTTGACAGATGGATCTACGAGTGCAATCGTTATTTATTTATTTTTATTTTTCTACAATTTCCGTTTATGATTTGGTTATGGGGAAGGGTATTTGCCTTGCCAACGTTAGCAACATCACACCTAACACGTTCTCTCGCTATGTGTAGCGACTGTCGTGCTAATTTTGACGTTGCGAATTTGGTTTAGCAAATCGTATGCACGTATTGCTACGAATTTTCCAATTAGGTTTAATTCGCTTGCTGATTACGATGTGCTACGTAATTAAATAGTATGACAGAACGAAATCTGCGTTAGGTGAATTTCAATGTGAGATCGAACGCTCGAATGCACTCTTCACATTTGTATGGCGTTTCTCCAGTATGAGAAGTGGGGAGGGGTTAGCTACTCGTGATCCTGCACTAATGCTTGGTCGAAATTACGTTTGCGCCTAATTTCTGGAGTATTAATGCTGGCTCGGGTCAGGTAACCGTGGTTTGGGCGTAGCTTACGCTTTTCTACCAATTCTTGCTCTCTAAGTCTTAAACGTTTTTGTAACTTCGCAGACGTGTGGGGTTCGCGGAGCTTACGCTTTCGATTCTCTGCTCCTTTAGTTGGAGTGGTGTCTTGCTGAGGGTTAGCATGATGAGGAGGGGTTAGCTTTTGCTGGGGTTGCAGACAGGGTGCATCGATTTCTGCAGCATGGTCGGATGGATCGAGATGCAGTTTGGAATCAGATTTACGTGTACTCTGACGGTTTTGAAGGGGTCCAGGTAGTGCACTGCTCTCACGATGACTGGGTTGCTGAATTCTACTAGTCTGTACGGGCCAACCCAAACTTTCTGCAGTTTACTGGAGATTTCTTCAATCTTCACGAAGGACTTAATTAATAAATAATCGTCTGTCATGGATCTGTAGGGGCGTGCAGTCTTGTTGTAGAAATTCTGGTAACGTTGAGTTGCGATAGCGTTTTGTTGACGTACCACCTCGAACGCTTTTAACAGTTTTGTCTCCAGTCTGACTACTGTGTCATCGTTGTTGTAAATTTTCCTTGCAGGTTCGAAGATCAAGCTGCTGGGGATCCTGAATTCGACGCCGAAGTGAAGTAGGTGGGGTGACAACAGTGTAGAGCTGTGGGGGTAGAATTCAAAGCGATGCAGGCTGCTTGTAGGTTGTCATCCCATGAGTGTGGATCGTCTGCTACTATCTTCCTTAAAACGGTTTGTACCGAGTTGTTGCAGATCTCTACGCCTCCTCCTGTCCAAGAAGCGTAGGGGGTGAAATTTATTTGCTTCACGTTGAATAAATTGCATAATTTTGCACTAACTTTAGAGCAAAATTCGCCTCCGAGGTCAGAGCGGAGCACTCTAGGGGGTGAGAATCGTGCGAAAAGCTTGGTATATAGCTTCCTAGCTATAGTTTCGGCTCGTTTGTCGGGGATTCCAAAAGCGATGACGTAGCGACTGAAGTCATCCACGAGCGTCATCACGTAGGCGTTATTTTTGTGAGTGGTGTTTAATCTTCCTATCAAATCCATAGACCAACTCTCTCCTGGTCTCTGTAGTGGCTTGTAGGCTCTGAGTGTTGCTTTGTATGGCTTGTTAGGGCGATTATACTGCTGACAGATGAGGCATGTCTTCACGTAGTGATCGATGTCCCTGATCATGGTGGGCCAAAAACAGTGTAGTTGAATAAGCTTGAGGGTGCTTTTGGCTGCTCGATGGTCAGCTGCGGGGGAGGAGTGGTAGTCGCGAATACAGAAGTTTACTAGAGCTTCGGGGATGCAAACTTGGGCTATATCTTCTAATCTTCCTTGTGAAGGGTCTTTTAGCCATGTTCTGTATAGCATGCCGTCGAAATCCTTGTAATAAATGTTCCTTTTATTACTGGCATCTATGACGTCTGCAGGCTCGCTGTCCTTGATGCTGTGCCAGATTTTCCCAAAATAGTCGTCTGCTTTCTGCTCTGCTACGACGTGGCTTCGTGTCCAGTCAGGGAATTGTGAGTCGAGTACGCAAACTGGTATCTCTACTCGTGATAGAGCATCACTCACGGGTATAAGCTTGCCAGGCCTATGTTGGATTTCGAAGTCGTATTCCCTTAGTCTTGTTAGTATCCTCTCTAGTTTAGGAGATAATCCACTACTGTTGTATAAAAAATACAGTGCCATGTGGTCCGATGCTAAAAAAAAGGATTTACCAAGGAGATAGGTAAGAAAAGTTTCACAGGCGTGTACCGCTGCTAAAATTTCCTTTACGGTAGTACTTTCCTTTTTCTCGGCAGGTGTCAAGGTTCTTGAACTATAGGCTAAAGGGTAGGTGATGCCGTCGTGTACTTGTGTGAGGCAGCTGCCGAGGGCTACGTCGCTTCCGTCCGCCTCGACGTAAAAAGGTTTGGAAAAATCTGGGTGGCGAAGAGTTGCTGCGTTTACCATAGCCTTCTTTAGTCCCTTGAAAGCGTCGTCTGCTTCTTTGTCCCATATAAACTTCGCATTCTTCTTGGTGAGCTTGGTAAGGCCCATTGAGTAAGCTGAGAAGGAAGGGATCTGTCGGCAAAAAAATCCGCACATTCCGATGAATCTGCGTATTTCCTTGACGTTTTTAGGCTGTGGGAAAAGTTCCATGGCTTTAATCTTGTCTCTATCTGGCTGTATTCCGTCTTCGTTAACGATAAATCCAAGAACTTGACTTGTTTTGCAGCGAAAATACATTTCTCGGGGCTGAGTTTCGTTTTCGATTTCTCCACTAGTGAGAGGGCTTTGCTGACGTGTAGTAGGTGTGTTCGGAAATTTGAGGAGCTGAGGAGCACGTCGTCAAGGTAGATCGTACAGTAGGCGCCTAAAATCTCTGCGAAAATCTGCTGGGCGCAGAATTGGAAGTGGGCGGGCGCTACTTTCAAACCCATTGGAAGTTTGGAAAAACAATACACCTTGTTGGCACTCTGGAATGCTGTCTTTTCCATGGCAGACTCAGCTAGCTTTAGCTGAAAAAAATCCCATTCGAAAATCTAGCTTGGTGAAGTATTTGGCGCCGTTGAGATTTGCGAGTGCTTCACTGATGATAGGCAGGGGTACTGATACGGATTCGGTAACTGCGTTCAGGCCGCGTAGGTCTACGACGACTCTATATCCCTCGGGTCTTCTTTTTATGAGAAGGCATGGGCTGAGCCATGCTGATTTGCATTCTTTAATTAAGCCAATGCTGACTAGTTCTTCCAGGTATTTGTCCAAAATTTCCCGTTGATGGAAGGGCACCCTGTAGATTTTCGACCTTACTGGGGCTGATGACCCTGTTTCTATGTTCACTTCATAGTTTTCGTATGTTCCAAGATCGAATTCATTCTTGCTGAAGGCGTCCTGATGTGTTTTGAGCATGTCCAAAAATTCCATTCATTCTTCTTCGTTTAAATCTGGTAAATTGAATTTAAACTTCAAGCTATTCCATTCGTCTTCGGAAAATTTTCTTTGTTCGGTTGTTGTGTCCGCTGGTAGCGTTGAGTGGTCTGACCCTACGCTGTTGATGTCAATGGACTGTGGAAGGAAGGGAAAAATCGGATTCGGTTTCGAGACTGGCTTTTGTTGCGTCGGTGTGGCCTCCTTCCGTGTTGGCTATTGTCCCTGTGCATCCCTTTGTCTGAGTGGGCCTTGAAGGGGGAAGTAAGTCGAGTTGGGATCCGGAATTAGATAGGGAAGTGGCTGATCTTTTGTCCGTGGTCTCTTTTGTGCGTGCTCTTCCCATTGTTTGAGTTGAGTCTTCGGGAGGGGGATTATCTTTTGTTGTTGGAGATGCCGGATCCTCGCCATTGTTCTCTTCGTCATTGTATTCTATCTCTGCTGTTGTGTAGTGCCCTAAAAGAGCACCTGCCTTTAGAAATTGATCCTCCCCGGATGTGTTAATAGCCATAATCGGAATTAAACCAGTAGGGCTAGTATTAACCAAACATCTGGCAAGAAGGATCGGAATTTCTTTGCATTGTGGTAAAAATATGCCACTTTGCTGTTCAGGATAGGCTTGGTGGAGAACGCCACAAATTTTTGTTTCGCTGTTGTTTGGTAAAACAACATCTTTATACAAAGAAACGGGTATCTCAACGTAATATTGTTGAGGTGTCGGATTCCAAATAGATCGTGGATTTTCTGCTGTTTCGTCATCTGAAGAAATATTGATCGTTGCATATGCTCAGTTGAGACATTATAATTTTCGAAACTAATTAGCTCCTTGTTCTGACCATAATTTTCCCAAGCATCAAAAGGTGATGGAGACAAATTAAATTTGAGATCCCCTATTTCTAAAATTTGGTCTGAACAATTTAACTTAACCAATTCCGGTTGTTTTGACAAAAAATCGTAACCCAATAAAATGTGTATTTTTCCAAAACTGCCATCGTGAACGACTCTGAACTGCTGGTTTGTGGAAAATCCGCATTTGCTTATTTCAGCGATCACTATTTTTTCTGCTGTTATCTTTTTTCCACTGACACCTATTAAATTTACGGGAGCTACCATTTTGACTTCGTAACATTTAATTTGTGGGTTTCGCAACAATTCTCGTGCAGTAGAAAATTGGACCAGCGAAACACCAGCTCCGCTGTCTAAAAGTGCTACTTTACTTAAATTGCCGAAATTAAAAATTAAGTGGGGTCTTGGGTAAGCAGATTTTGAGTTGTAGCCTATACAGTCGACGCGAGCGTGAGTTAGCTCTTCTTTGTCGCTTGCTTCGTCCCTTGGATCTAGTTCTAGAAGTAGGTCAGTAGTATCAATCGCCGCCGCTAGATGGAGTTGAAATGGCGTTGGGTTGCTTGCTAGCTCGGATTTTTCTCGTTGCTCTATTTCCCTTTTTTCTACTCGTTTTTTCCGTTTTTCTTCTGAAATGACTTTTGGGTTTGATGTGCTGTCCCAATAAATAAGACAGATTGTTGGTGATGTTACGGATGGAATTAAAGGAATGCGTAGCTTCCATTCTTGCTGGTTATTGTCGGAAATCTTGATTGCTTCGCCGGAGTGAATTAAATGTGATTTACGTTCGTTGGTGTCCGACGTGCTTCGGAATTCGACTGTCCTGTCGTCTCCGATTAATTCCAGAACGATGGGGTTGTTTGATCTTGATAAATTTAGTTCCGAGTGGAAATTTGTAGAGTCGATGCCGTCTTCGAATAGTGTTAAACATGACTGAGTCGCATGTTAGCTTGAAGGTCTTGTTAATTTTGTTGAGTAGCTCCAAAAAATTTGGTGTGAGGTGCGAGTTGAGATTTAAAGCTGGAGCTACGTATTTGTCGGGGATAGCACCGAAATACGAAGCTAGTCTTGGCAGTGTCAGCGTCCTGTCTTTTAATGCAAGTTTTTGTTGATGCCAGTCGACTTTAGAATAAAGATCAAGGAGTAAACCTGCAGCGTTGATTGTTGAATGGATTTTCTTGCTGTTGAATAATTTGTTAGTTTGTTCTCTAGGCGTGGGGGTGGGGGTGGATGATGGAATTTCAGGGTTTATGGTACCAGTTGCGTTGATTGGAATTTTTTCCGTGCTGCTGTACCCTGCTAACTCCAAAAACCTGTTACTTTTTGAGCTAACGTCTAGTTTTTTGACTGCTGGGTTGTTGAATTGCGTGGCTGAACGAAGTTTGCGTTGCTTCCTCCGTGGTTGTTGTTGTTATTACGGCGTTTGTAGGTGCTTAGGTTGAGTTGGGAATCATCCCTAGTTCCCTGGTTGTAGCTGCGTTGTTGGTTTTGGTTTTCTCTTTGTTGTTTGTAGCTGCCTTGGCTGCTTCTTCCGGGGATTGATTTTCCTAGTTTTTCTAGTCTTCGTGCGTTTGCCTGTCGTACTAATTCTAGGTGGTTGTCCTTAGTCCTACAATTTTTGCTTATATGGTTTTGGCCGTAGCATTTGAAGCACGAGCGTGTTTCTTTCTTTTCCGGCTGGAAAGCGTCGACTCTTGCTTCATTTACGGTTTTTCTTAGCTTGAGGTTGTTTACTTCCCTTCTTTTTTGTTCTAGCTCTTGCATGATCTTGGCCAATTCGTTTGATGCTACGGTTACAGTCTTGTCGGAAGGGGAAGCTGCTGCTGCTGTGTTGTTTTGTTGCTTGGCTGGATTTTTTCGTGTTGGTTGTGGTGTATCGCCACTTTCCCAGTCTGCGATCTCGGTTTGTCTCTTCAATGTTAGGTTTAACATTTCTTCCCAAGTCTTCGGATTCATAGTGGCTAGATACGTTTCTATCTTCTCTGGCATGGCTGCTTTGAAAGTGCATCTTAAGCCTTGGTCTCTTGCTCGTTCTTTTAAAATCTTCTCAATGTCACTTTCACCTGGCTGTGTCATCCAAATTTCCGATGCCATTATCTCTAGCCTATCAGCAAAAGCGTTGACGTCTTCGTCTTCCATCATTCGACCACGCTGTAATTTATTTCGTGTGGATTCGGCGCCTCCTCATCCGAAACGTTCGATGAGGGCAGTCTTGAATTCGTTCCCTGTAGTTATCCTAGAGATCAGTGGGCTTGTAGCTATGAATCGGGCTGCTCTTCCTACGCATTTATTTGACGCTGCTGCTATTAGCTCGCTGTCAGGGAGGTTAGGATCAATTTTCCTGAGATTGTCCGTTAGCAACAGAAAAGTGAAAATGTCCGTGTTATTTTCACCCGAAAATTTGATTAGGCCCTTCTTTGAAGTTCGGACGTCTTCCCACATTCGTGCTTCACTTCTGTTGGAGTTTCTGTTGCTATTGTTGGGTTGATTTGTGCCTATCTTCTCGACAATCTCCCTCAATGCGTCTACATGGGTGGTGTTAGCTTCTTGTAGGCCTGTGATGATACGTGACAGATGGCTGTTGTCGGAAAATGTTGGGCTAGCTGCCAAATTAACGTCATGACGGCAAGGGGTGGGGGAGCGTCTATGTTGGTGTGCCATTCTGTCTAAAACTTGGGTTAAAAGTTCTTGAGTTGGGGAGCGGTGACGGTAATTATCCCTAACGTTATCGTGGTAACGTAAATTTCTTGATGAATAGGCCCGATGTTGTGGTGATCTACTTCTGGAGTGGGACCTAAAATTTCTTCTTTCCCTCTTTGGTGACTCGCTACGTGAACGATGTGGTGGGGGATCGTGAATTGGGCTGCTTGAAGCGTTGGCTTCCCTGCTATGCTTAGCTGCTAGCTGTTTATCAGCTGCCGTGCTACGCTGTTTAGCAGGTGCTTTTGGCGCGCGAGTGCGTTGTCTGCTCTGCCGAGGCGGAATCGGCTGCTGGGCGGAAAGAGCAGGTGCATCGGCGGTCTCCAGAACGGGGGGAACACGTGGAATTTCACCGTGTTGGTCGGGCAAGACTGGGGCGGGTGGAATGACGGCTTGCGTGTTGGCCAGACGACGGGGTTTCACAATAGTTCTACCGCTAGACGAAAGCTTTGGATCCTTCCTATTTTTAGGAATCGTCTTTTTGCTTTTGCTAGCTGTAGTTGACTTTTTGTGACTAGGGATGGTTATTATGACCTGTGAATCAATCTAGTTTTAACTGGGGATTTTTTTTTCTTATTTAGGGTAGCCTACTTGCTCTACTTTTTTTTTTCTTATTTAATCTGAAAAATCGCTTCTTTGCTCAACAATAACTGTACCGTGCTGCCGTTTTCTTAATGATTAGGCGTGGGTATTGTTCAAATTATCACTTCGACACCATTGTAAATCTCTCGTAATATCTTCTATTGTAAGATCTTACGGAGACACAGTGGTACGATAATAATAATCGTACCGTCGGCACAAATGCTAATAATCTAACAACAGCACATAAAGCAATAAATGAGCAAAGTAAGGGAGTACACACAAGTTCTATGATCCGAAAGCTATTTATTCAGTTAATTGTGTTTAGGGTTATCCCTCCCTTTAAATCAGTTAAACTTCGTAATATTAAATTAAAGCACTCCTAAAATAATCGGTCCAAGGGGAAATAAGAGAAAGGGAGCTCTTTAAGAGATGCGCCCTTTCTTAACTCTGAACCGGACTTAGGCTCTAAAGGAGGGAAACTCCTTCAAAATTCGGCTAAGTCCGATCGTAAAAATTACTTAACTCAGAATAATTCCGGGTGGGAATCCTGGGGTGGTCGGCTCAGAGACGGGTGGCTTTTTAGGTCCAAAATCGTCGGGAGAGAGAGTGATAAAGGCCAGGGAGGTCGTTTATAAAGGGGACCCGTATCCTGGTCTTTTGTATTGCTGAAGATGCGCAATTGGATGCTGCGGTAGCAGGGAGAGCTGATTGGCTCTGGAGCCGGACCACTGATGTCTACTGAGTATCTGGATAGGGCCACATGTGGTAGCTATTAAAGGTGCATGAGGCAGAGGCCAAGTGCACTGAATGTCGTCTGCTAAGCTAAAGCTAATGTTATTCTGATAATAATAAATGGACGTTGTAAGACTGTTGCTGTTAATAAGTTAATGTTATATTGGTAAGAAGTATCAGTTGTGTAACGATAGTTACCGTAACCGATTACTGATACCGATATTTTATATCGGAAAGTACTAATTCTTAAAATAATTACACTAGGGGCTTATTTCGTAAGTATAAACCACTGGAATTCCCCTTTAAGTGTAACCGTGCACTTGAGCCAAGAAGACGGGCTATGTGTGCGAGTTTGTAACTTTGTGAACTGTGCACTTCTAAAAAGTGGACCT
>JAHWFP010163344.1:0-45631 GCA_023313725.1 Lithobius niger
TCTTGTGTATGATTTTCGCTGTTGGCTTAATTTCCAATTTTCCTTAGTATTATTTCCAGCGATTTATGTCTATTTATTTATATTTCCTATCCACATCTCGAAGCCTAACTGTAAACGGGGATCGATTAAAACCAACCAAAAACCTAAAAAGAGGTGACTAAGTTGAGAATGGCAAAAGGTAAAAGGCAAAAGGTAGTAGCAAAATGTTGAACACCAATTTCTTGTTGACGTGGCACTTTATTACACATCTGCACGGTAGTGGAGTTGAGTAAATACACAATTTAAAAAAAAGGAGTGATATCATATCAAAAACCAAAACTGGTAAAAGGGGCCGCCAAGTTCCGAATGGTTCGGCCCTTCAAAGGAGTGATATCAACACACCAAAACATTCGCCAAGTTAATCGCACCGAATAATACTTTGGACATTAAATGAAAACTTGAACACTGCTACCGAAAGTAGCAATGTTCTAGTTTTCATTTAACCTTCGAGTTATTAAGCGGTGCGATTAAGTTGGCGAATGTTTTGGTGTGTTGATATCACTCCTTTGAAGGGCCGAACCATTCGGAACTTGGCGGCCCCTTTTACCAGTTTTGGTTGTTGCTATGATTCATATATCTAGATGTTGCTGTAACAGGATCCATGATGTGTCTGGGTTCACATGTGTGAGGGGCTGCTAAATAGATACTGAATTATAGAAAACAAAAACGGGCTCGTTTGATGTTTAACTGTCTGCTGCATGAATTAACCAAGGAGCGTTTTTTTTTTTTTAACTGTACTTGTGTCAGTCGTGGGATTCGAATCGGCATTGTTTTGGTCTGGAGACGATAATGCAAACCACTGGGCTGTACTTCCACAAACAGGAGGAGAATCCAAATTGTAACGACATTATGTAACCAATAAGGACATCATTACAAGTCTTAGAAGGGTTTTAAGGGTCTTTGGTAACATTAAAAACTAAAACTTACCAGGGGCACCTGGTTGACGTTTGTTTTCGTTGCCTAAATGAAATTATACATTTACCTGTCTTTTATTACCTTTTGAAGGCTCAATCCCTAGTGATGAAAATTTGGCTTTCCTGCCGGGCTCGCAGCTCCCCCTTCCATTGCGCATGCGCCAGCGCAGGCCTCAGTATATAAACGCTCGAGTCGGAGCATTTTTTAGTTTTAGTTTTAGTTGCCATGAAAATTTACATTACCTGTCTTTTACTAGCAAGACCTCGTCACCGGAGGAGGGACCAAGGTTGACGAGTACCTGAGCTGCGAGCCGGCACCCCCAGAATCCAAGATTCAGTGAACTGACCATCATTCCGAAGCAGGGATCATCTTGTAGGAGAAGACGGGAGCTCAGCACGGTGCCCGATGTAAGTGGAACTGGGGACGGGGGAAACATCAGAGACGTAGGTACATGTGTAGTCGCAGAAAGGAAGACGGTCGAGTTCTGGGTCTGGGCTTAGTATGTATGAGAAACGACAAAGACACATGCCTCAAGTAGATTGTTGTCTGGGCGGATCTGAGACGACAGTGGTCAATGGAAGGTGTGCAGTGAATAGGACTAGGCTATCGTGAGGAGAAAACTTCTGAGCGGGAACTGCTGCTTTGCATGGAACGTGGAACCGACGTGGTAACCGTGGAAACGGGGCAGAGCAGTAAGCGTGACATACTTAGGAACGTGTTGTGTAGTTAAAACTGAAGAGCATGCGGTGTTGGTTTTCCTATCTTCATTGTTTGTCATCGTTCTTTGTACTTGTAGAATAGTTTGTTGTAGGAAGAATTCAAAGAACAAAATAGAAGAAAGAGTTCCGAGGAACCGGTACAGTAGTAGGTCGCATTAGAAGCCTGTTGAAAAGGAAGGCGAGGGTGTCTGGAGACAGGCGCATTGTTGGTGTTTGTCGGCCGCAGTTATAAAAAAAATTAGGAGAAAGGTGCGACCGTGGTGAGAGACCAGTTCCCCATCACCGTGGTAGAGAAGTCCAGGGATAACTGGTGAAATGAAAAAGCAAGGTGTAAGCTGAGAACCGAGAGCCATCCCTGTGACTGTCTGTTGGCAGTTTGTGCATGGAAGGTGAACAGAAGATAGTGTGTAGCAGGGAAGTAGCCCTGGAAAAACTGGCACAAGGACCGAAGTTGTGTCAAATTACCCAACACTATACGTGGATATTTTCGGTAAGGAAAAAGCTGCGGAAGCAGTCGACTATGTGTTCATGAGACTACCGGTGTCCGGCAGGGATCGGGAACTGGTCACCGGTGGGGCTGTAGGAACACTTGCAGGCGGAACCGCTTATGGTGGTACCGCGGAACGAAGAGGGAATCCGACGGCAGCGGTTGGAATTTGTGACTCCAGGGAACCAGAGACTGAAGCTGGAGTCAAAAACCTGCTGCTGGTGGGGTCTTATACGATAATGTGAAGGTGACCGATTTCGTTTGCAAGGGATGAATTGGAGTCTCTGAGGAACCGTATAGTGGTTTCATGCTTCTCAGCGGGACGCACGTAAGGAATGGAGCATCCCATTGCTTGCCCAAAGAGTTAATAATTCAAGGCTGTCGGCATGCTACTGGCCAGAACAATAGAAAATTGTGGGGCGGACGTTTAAAGAGACGCAATGTTTGTAGTAAACAGGGTGAGGGTGTGCGACCCAAGGGAAATGTTCATAAGAAGGGTTGCACGAATAGTGCCAGGAGGCAGAAACGGTGACTCAGGGAACTGTAGACAAGAAGGCAGGCACCGAAGGCGGTCGAGATGGTGGACAGGAAGTGCCGAGACATGAAGCATCGGGAATGTTGATGAAGTATAGGCATCTGATAGCGGTGGACCGGAGGGACTGATGGTGCTGGTGGTACCGGAGACTGTGGAAAAGATGGTGGAGGGACGTGTATGAACCCGAGTAGAAAGTAGAGGAACTGGCACGTTTCAAGCAGAGGCAGTAACTTAATCAATGCCATAGTTGACGGTAACTGTCGTCGAAGGGTTCTGGTAAGGGTTCTAGTTCTGCGAAATTTCTGAACTTAAGCCGTAAAGGGTGTGAAGACGAAGGAGTGCAAGGTAGACGTGTTGCTTGTCAGGTGGGGTCGCTGATCGAAGTCCACACACTGTACGTCTTTTTGTATTAAGCGCAGAAGCGATAGTATCAGTAGAATGGGTCGAAGTGAGTGTTATCATCGGAGAACTTGACCTGGCCATCATGAACCAGAGCAGGTAATCGGTACTGCTGGAGTGGAGGCAGGAGGGTCCGCATGATGAAACTAGCACATTCTGAGTGATCACAGTTGGTTGGGAACTGGAAAGGTTCATGGAAGGAAAAAACGTAGGATCCATGAGTGAACAGCAACAAGGTATAGAAGATAGAGCAAGAAGACCACTAAGGAACCCTGTGGACACCGGGTCCCGGACGAGGGTAACCGGAAAAGATGCTGACTGGATGGACGTACCGGAGGTCGTAGAAATAAAATTATGTCTTGAAAAGCAGAGGCTTGAAGGCATGAAGGAGTCATATCTTTAATCCTAGCTTCTGCCTTTCTGTTTTCTCCATAACCTTGTCCCCTCCCCATCCTGCCGACCAGTCGCAGGTGACTGGGTCAGGAACTCAGTGCTGAGAAGGAGGGGGAACCAGGGACTAGGGGGAACCGTGAAGGAGATACGAGACGGTTGTCACAAGCGGAAGTGTAGGTAAGGCAAAGGTAACCTATTGCGCAGTCTCAGTGGTCATAAGAAGGGCAGAGGAACCGTGTGTGCAGGAGTACTGGTGGCGCTATGTTGAAAACCATGACAAGACACTGACGACGAAGATTCAGTGCGACGCCCCAGGGACAGTAAGAGAGACCTGGGTGGATGAAACGGTGTCCAATGGTGCATTTGTCGTGGTTGGCGGGATGAAACGGGACCCAAGGCCTGTATGTCTGGGTTGGTGCAACCCACGCCCCCCCCCCCCCCCAGTTCAAAGCAGGATTGCAGTTGTATAATAAAGGACAGAAGAGTTGAACCGTAGCCGTCGTCGAACTGAAGGGAGGACACGGATTGCAGGTGCATCAGTATACAGGCGTGTTGATCGACCAGTTGCGTCCGAATGGTTAGAAGCAGAACACCGAGCTGGTCTTGGGTCTGGGTCCGAGCTCCGGACTTCGGTTGGCGGACGAGATAAACGTTGACAGGGATGATGATGGAAAGAGATAAAGCTGGCTACTGTAGCTGTATCCCAGATGTGATCAATGACTGGTGGCGTTTTGAGCGCTCAAGAAACGTGCTGAAGAGGCAGAGTTGATGTGACATGGTTGGAAGGTTTGAAGAGGGACCCAAGGATCGTGGACGCAGGTCCCCCCCCCCCTCATTCCTTGCGGGAGAAGAGATGTATAATGAATGACAGAAGTCGGAAGATGTGGACCGACTGGTCGCAAAGAGGATGGGTCACCAGGCCTGATCCGGGCCTGAGCCCCTGTCCCTGGCCAGCAAAGGAACAGAAGATGTGCTGAAGGCCGAGCAGTGAACCGTTGTTGCCGCCTGTAGACAAAGCTGGTAACGAAAGGAGAGAGGTGGATAGCAGCCCGTGGCCTACTGCAGGTCACGAAGCCGGGTCTTCAATCCCGGTTACCAAGATCCGAGTGTCTGTGCACACAAGGCGCACATTGCCGCAGGAGTACCCGCATAGAAGTAAGTGGCCGGTCATTCTCTGGTTACCCGGTCGCCCGACTGCCCATGTTGCAGGATTTGGATGGAAAGGCACTTGGACGGAGAGATACAGCAACGATGGAGCCGCGATGGTAGAACCGAAAAATTCAGCTTCCTTAAAGGTGGGATATGCCAGAGCCCAACCGAACACCTGCGCCGGGAACCAATGTACCTACAGCTGACTGAAACAGCAGTGTCTACAAGAAGGCAAGGAGACAACAGATGTGGCCCACAAAAAGTAACGGACCGGGATTCAAGTCCCGGTCCCAGTGCGTAGGCATCCGTGAACAAGTAGAACCAAAGATGGTTCAAGGAGGGGCCGGGCCAAAGCCCAACCGATGGTAGTCTTCGGAAACCGACGCACCCATAGTTAATGAACACAGCAGCGTCTTCAAGAAGGTCGGCAGACAGCAGGTGTGGTCCACAAAAGGCAATGGGTCGGGCGTTGAGTCCCGGTCCCGGTCTGCAGGCGTCCGTGGACAAGTAGGACCGAAAATCGGTTCAAAGGGGGGCTGGGTTAAAGCCCAACCGACGGTCCACTCAGGGGACCAGTGCACCAACAGCAAGACAGTTCGTAAGCTTGAGAGACAGTAGATGGTAACCGGAGACAGGGTCTTCTGTAGCGACTGATGTACAGTCACTACGACAGTTGCAGAGGTGAATGCTTGGTCGCCGGACACCCAGTCACCCGGTGTCCCATGCTGTAGTGCATGGATACAAGAGCACCCGGACGCAGTTCGTTGCCAAAAAAGGGGGACCGACAGTTCGAAGGAGGCACGGTTACACCTACCCTACAGTAACCGATGATACACACCAAAGGGGGCCGTAGAGCTGGAGAATTGGGAGAGCCAGAAGAGCGACCACACGACGTGGCGCCATAGGAAGAAAGATGATGAATGCTCCGACTACTGAGGGCTGCGCTGGTGCATGCGCAATGGAAGGAATCTGCGAGCCCGGCATGAAAGCCAAGTTTTCATCGCTAGGGATTGACCCTCCAAAAGGAGGGATTTGTTAATAAAACACAGGTAATTTATATTTTCATAGCAACTAAAAAAATTAGATAAATGAGGGTTTAGTATCCCCTCATTTCATACAGGGCTTGGACTTTCATTTCGAATTAACTATATGCTCTAATTTGGTCAAGGACAATGTAGACGTTTTATGGCCTAATTAAGCTAAGTTCATAAATACGTAAAATCAATACTTGAATATTAATATGCTTTATTTACATGCATTCTGTAGAGCTCTATGTTAGTTCTCGTGGTACACGGAATAGAAGGGTAACTCATGAATACATTGTAGCCTTGACCTGTTTTGGCCTAAATGAAAGAAAAAAACATTAAAAAAACATTAGGTATACAGTAAAAAGCCCCAGGCCATGGGAGTGTAGCAGCAACGGAGGCAGTAGAGCGAATAATAGACTCATGAAAAACAAAAGTACAGATGCAACTGTAGTCACGGATGAGCGCCAAGGACAGTGCAATATTAAATCGCGGAAACGCTCAATTTTTATTAATAAAGGCTTTTAATCGAAGGTAGTTACCCGACATCCATGTTAAGGCGAAAGGAAAAGACACGCCAGGGGTTTAACTGTCGTAAACAGCCATTTATTTGTCATAAGGCGTTCTACAGAATGTTGAAATCTCTTAAGCAAAACACGGGGCACCAATTAAATAAAAAATGTAGCTCCTATAAATACAAACAAAAATGTCAAGTGTGCCGTAAAAAAAAGCGTTATATGATTGAGTTTCACTTTGCTTGTTAAAAGGGACACGGATAAAAAAAAAATAAGAAAAAATAAGAAAATTGCATAAGTTTAAGTGCTGTTTTGCTTTACGAATTAAAAACATTTTTAAAACGGACAAGTCACCAGAAAAAGGCTCACTTTCACAAGACACTTAGGGCTTGTTCATGCAACGACAGTTTTCTCGCTGCCTAGCTTTTACTTGATAATGCTAAATCTGATGGCTGCTTCTCGCCTTTACCGGATTATGCGGCTTTCGAGTATTCTATGCGTATTAGTAACCGTGGCAACGATGCAGACGCTAATCTTCTCCTCGTGCTTCGTGGCACGGCGTACGATGCTTGCAACATTTGAGCGTCTGTTTATGACAAGAAAACAATTTTTATTGCAGTACAAGACGACGGACTGTTTTTTGTATGCTGGCACTCGATGGTTTGTCTTCGATTCGATAGCCACAAACATAGACTTAAGAAACATATATTAACGCCATGTAATGGACGCCATGTTGGATTTTGAATTCTCGCTGCGAGGAGCTATATTCTACCAACGTTTGATCATGGCTAGAAGCTGTACTTTGAGGAAGAATAGCAAGTTTTGGAAATAGCGTGAAATGACAACAATCTTGTAGCAATGTTTAAAATTACTGTAGCACTTTGTTCTTTATCCGTGTTAGTTATAATACATACAATTTGTTATCTATTACCGCATTCATTTAGTAGCAACAGGAAACTAATCATAAATAAATAACGGTTGACTAGCAAATAGCATTCGGCGAGCGAGAATGACTTGTTGCATAAACGCGCCCTTACACTGTCTAGTGAATTTTCGATAGTTAACTACCACGTATTCCTCAAGCCTGAAAGTTACTTGGACTCTGTTTACATCTCTGTTATTGTCTGCTTGTCACACTTCCCTGGCATCGTCAAGACAGGAACTAATACGGTAAAACCTACGATTACCGGTAAATTGCTCGCCGAAAATTGCTCCCCGGAAAATTGCTCGCTAAGAAAATTTGCTCGCAAGAAAATTGATCGTCGGGAAAATTGCTCGTCCGAAAATTGACCGTGCGGTTGATTGCTCTCCACATTAAAAAAAAAATTTAATTATTTAATTTTTTTTTTTTTTTACTTTTTTTTAACAGCTATTGTTTTTTAACAGTAATTTTTGTAGTTGTTTCGTGCCTTGGTTCAAGAGGAGTAGAGGTACATGCAGACACGTACTTTTTTCATGTACACATTGAGTAAAAATGTTCTCTACGTAAATCCGCTAACATAAATGCAGTCAAGTACAGGGTATTCTTAAAGCTAATTAAAAAGCTCATTAATGCTCATTGTGATCAAGCACGCAAGTACTGGCATCATTATTATAGCTTGCCTACATTAGATCCATAAAGACATAGCTACTGTCGTATTTGGCATTGTGCCTAATAGACGAACCAGCATGAACGCATTAATCGTGCCATCACAAGCCGGAATGATTCTCGTATTTTAACATCACGATTCATAATTTTCTAGGCTGATGTCTTATAATTTTGCTTCGGCTATCTATTGGAATAATTAATTTTAATTTTTACCGCATTACGCTTTTAGATTTATGATCTCATGGTAATTATTAGCAAGTTAGTACATGCACACACAGGGATGAAACGTCATGGTTATAGTAAGTGCGCAAAGCATAATGTACTTACGGGTCATTCGTAAATAAAGTTCCATTATATTCAACAGAAAATCTAGACGCCACATTTTAAAAAGGATTTTTAGCTAGGGAAAGACTAACGATAAGTAAATAGACCTTTGGGGCCGTACTTGATGTGGAGGATCGAGAAAAAGGCGCTGGGAGGTATATCCCTTTAATTGGTCATATCACTCACTACTGTTTTATATATTTAATATAAGCCAGATAGGCTATACTTCTCAGTTAACAGACGAGGAAAACACACTTTTCCCTAGGTAACCCTTGCTCGTATTAGTGATTCAGCTCATGATTTGATACTTCGTCACTCAGACCAGCCAAGAGGTTACCTCACTTGGCCTACTTTCTAACAGAACCCTTTCCCTAAAGAAATAGCATTGTAATCGATAGGCTACAGCGGGTCTTTCCCCCACATTAGAAAATCAAGTCAGGCCCTCAGGTAAGAGACCACGTTTCCGGGTATCCCTTACCCAAATTGGATTGTGGTCACTCACCCATTTTAGCATGCAAACCGCCAAAGGACTATTTAGTACAACAGCCTTCAGATTCAGAGCTTGACAGCCAAAACCCCCATAGCCACCAGTCACCATGTTAAGCTTCCCGTTAAAGTAGCACTATCACCGATGAAAAGACGAACGAAAATACCCTGGCGCCATCTAGCGGCAGTGTTAATGTTAACCTGCACAGCTTACTTCCAGGTGCACAAGTACGCACCAAATTTTCACTCAATAATTAAGGAAGCTCGTGGCTTGTTTGTTTCGTAAAAAGAAATGACATTGTGCATTCCTTCGCTCGATGCAAGCAAGTGCTAGATAGTACTAGGTATGCTAGATGTTACCAGATTCTGCCTATTTTTCAATCAGTGACAGTGCCACTTTAAGCAGTCAGTACTTGGATACATGGTGTGAGAAGAAAATCAGACATTGGGTAGAGTGAGAAATCAACCATTAGTTCAGTAGAGCTTGAGATTACTGGCGAGGCATTTGAGGCATTAGGGACACACTGGACTTTGGTTATAAATGTTTATCCATACTTCCCAAGTTACGATTGCCTGCTATAAACAATGTTGTACTGCAAATCTGTAAGGCATTAAAGGGCGTGCTTCACTGCGTAATATCAATTAACATGAATTATATTGTTAATGTAATAAACCTGCGGAGTGATAAAAGGAACACTTGGTCTCAACTCCTTTATTTGGTGTCTTAATTAGATGTTAATTCATTAACTGCATTCAGACAAAGGTGTAGGCAATTGTGATTTTAATGGAAGTACAACCCTATTACAAATAAGATAAAGTTTATTACACTCAAGAAACATCCAGCCCAGGGCAACACTTAGCTGAACCCCAGATTTCAACAACAGTGTTTAACAATGATAGCAGATTGCACGTTGAAGTCGCCAACATCAGGATTCATCTCTACCCAGCCCTTGGGAAAAGATTGGGAGCCGATGTTAGAGGTTTGTCATCAAACACGATTTAAAGGCCGTAACCTGGGTTAATTAATGAAGGGTCAAGTACAAGTTACAGAACAGATATTAAAGGCCAGACACGCAGCAGTTACACAAAATATGGTTGATGCCAAGTTAATGAATAGCAATCTCTATCACACTTTCAAGCAAAGCGTGGGAACATGTGAAGTTGACTCTGCCAATCCTCATTTCTCAGACCGAACTCCCACCACCACTCACCCACAGCAGTGTACACACACAAGCTACTTCCGTGCCCTGGATAGAGGCGGGAGGAACAGTTGGTCACGAGCCACAGCAGGGTGCGTGTACAAAATTATTCTCAGACCCAAAACCAATAAGTCTAAATTTTGGATAAGAGTATTATTAGTAACGCCAAAATTTTAAGACTCGGATTGGTGAAGTTGTTTCGGTCCAGCCTTACTGTCGACAGCATTTAAATTTCAGTTTGTCGTCAAGATAATTTGAAATAAGGAAGGGCACAACAACACATTGATTAGCCGACATATCGAGTCAATTTGCATATTTTGTGCTACGGTGGATGTAGCAATCAAGATTTAGCAGCAGCCTTACAAGGAACCAAGTCAACAGAATAGGCTACGCATGGCGTACAATAAAATTGTTTACGTCAACCCGTGTGAGGATTATTATAGAACAAATAAGACGTTCAGAAACGGAGATGCCTACTCCACAATCCAAAAAATATTATGCATTCCATTTAACTAGAGGTAGCCGTAGTGTAGTTTTTAAGCTGCGCAACCCTTCCGAATGTCAATCTAGTAGCAGTCGCCACTTGGCCAGCAGACCTTAGAAAGTACTCGCCATTTCACAATTTCTACTCGCCACATACCAAATACGTCTTGTATGATGCAAGGTTTCTCTAATTTATGCATTAACAAAATTATGCAATTTTCTTAAACTCCAGTATTAATGCAGAAAATCCAGTTATATAGCCCTTATAAATCTGAACAAAACGCCGCAAACCGTTCGTCTCTAACTTATACGGTTCCAGAGATACCCCTTTTTTAGTGGCATGTTCTGTAGCCAGTCGCCTCGCCAACTGCTGATTTCCACTCGCCAAATGGCGAGTGGCGACCGACATTGGGAAGGGTTGAAGCTGCGCAAGATTCTTGCTTAATACACTTCATGGCTCGGGGAAGCATTAAACCCTGAATTTACAACTTGGAGGCTTTGGGACTACTGTAAATTGTTCCTTTAACCGCCCAGGATTTGCTACCGTCCAACTCTTAAAATGCCTTAAGTTCAAAATCGTGAAATGACCCATTACCACTCACTCCCTTAAATCGTAGTTTTTCTGCTGCAAATTTACTAAGACTTCGTACAGTTAACAAGATCAACTTTTTATCCCTTAGATAATTACTTTTGTTTCAAAATTAACTAAAAGCTTCACACATTTAACAAAATCAACTTTAAATCCAACACGATTCACGGGAGCGTGTTTACTCCATCACACCAACATCAGCGATTAGCTTACGTGATCATTCACATACGCATATTCACAAATGTTGTTTTTAAATGATCCCTCCTTCACAATCCAATATGATTCACAATCCAAACTAATTTCTAACGACACAAACCTTCGTAACTGCCAATGCAATTAATTTACAGTACGATTGAGAAGTGCTTGATAGTTGCCATTTTCCGGACGTAGGCATTAATTTCCGTCCAACTTGGAGAGAGTGATTTTCGGGATGGATCAGACACTCTCTCCAGGACGAACAGCAAATGATGCAAACTTCCAGAAAATGGCAGCTGTACACATGCTTTTTGATCGTGAGCTGCGGTGGGTGGTGACAAAGGTTTGTGTGGTTAAAAATTCATTCTAATTTCACCTGATACGCAGTACAAGAATTTGCAGCTGCCATCCAACCCCTTGATACAAAACATAGTGCAAAAACAACTAATGGACCAGCTCGAGAGCAAATGGAAAACTGCAGGTAGGCCTAATAAATACAAGAGGCCACACCATAAACCGTCGCACTCAATCAAAATGAACACGACGGAGTATACTCAGAAGTTCAGAACTTTCTAATACAAGTGACTAAAGCCTGATGAAGACAGAGGAACAGCAGACCAATATTGAGAAAGTCCTGTCGAAAATTTGCTGATACTGCTGCGAGCAGCAAGTGTCTAAAACTTTGAAAAATATGCATATTTCCATAAATTAAAAAAAGGAAGTAGCATATATCGCACCACAGGACAAAACTGAATTTCATCATAATACAAGTTTTTGAATAGGTGAACGAAAAGACAAGGAAGCACGCACAGAAAACCAATTTCGAATGTGGTTTTCACTAAATATTAATTAGCATGCCAACACGTAAGTTTAATGCAAAGTCAAACAATTGGTTTACCGCTGGCATTTTCGGAAAGAGAAAAGCCATGTGATGTCTCGTACTCGCGTTGATTGTGGCATATAAAAGAACCTAGGAATTTCTGATAGAATGTACCTAGCAAAATTGTCCCTCTCTCCTACAGGGGGTACGGTTAAATAAAATAAAATAAAATAAAAACTTAAAAAAGTAAAATAAATTTACAACCTCGTTCGTAAACCAAACAAGTTTTTTTTTTTTTTTTTTTTTGTATAATATCATTAACCAGTAAATTACAGTTTTTTTCAAATATGTTTGTTTCGTGGTCTAAGACCGGGTTTCTCAACTGGTGAGGTGGGCAGGCTCCTGAAGGGGAATGGCATTCGAGAGGGTTACTGGTGCCATACTAGGCTAACGATCAGTGGTGAACTTTTTATTTTTCACTATGTATCGCAAAAGAAGTTAAATTGTACGGGGAAGGCGAAATTTTCATTTTTACAAATCTACAGGTATTTTTCTGTAAATCTGTCTGCCTCAGTGAAAAAAAATTACACAGCATTGGGGGGAGGGGGGAACCATTGCATTATAGTCCAATTGGGGAGTAATACTCTAGAAAAGGGGTTGGGAACCGCTGGTCTAAGACATCGCTGTACTGCTGTCAAAATTCATTAACTGGAATACAGATCGAGTCTTTCAGTACACTTTAATTGAGGGGTACTAGCTTAATGTAAATTTTTTACGTGTAATGTAGTCACTACGACTTCAACATAGGCTATTGTTGTTTTTTTCAACGTCGGGGCTCGAAGTGTCCAAAAAAAATGTGCAGCATAATAGCGACGCAAAATAAAAATCACAATCACAAAATAATGGTTAGCAGTTTTTGTAAAGCATAATTATTTTTCTCTTCAGGCAAAAGGGGGTTTATTTTTTACTTGATGGGGGTCGGTTAGGAGTAAGAGCTTTCATTTACGCCTCCGTAGCTGATTTTCTTAACACGGCTGGGTCTATGCAGCTGTTTTCGTTCCGTGTTGGCAAACTAACATGGGCTTCACTATATACAATGACTGCTTTATTGTAAATGGGCTAGGCCAAACAAAAAAAAAAATGGTTTGGTTTGCGTTACCCGACCAACCCTAACTTTTTTTCCATCCAAGGAAAAAAAATCCCCCTTCCTATTTTGATGCTCCATCCTACGATACAAAAATGGTTCAAATCCTCCCCGGAAAAAGGAAAAACGTTGTTTCGTGAACATGAATGTATCTTTATTGCATAAAAAAGTATTAATTACAATTTTTTAAGTAAAGACTTTGTGATTTGGTAACAGAAAAAAAAGTGCAAAAAAATAAATAGTTTGCCGACCGACCGACCCTATTTTTTTTAACTGCGTAACGCAAACCAAACAATTTTTTTTGTTTGGCCCTATGCCTAGGTCTATTTAAAAATGGTTTTTTAACATACCGGTAAGTTATATGGTAAATGTATTTTTGCCATGATTTTCCCTGGCTAAACGGCTATACAAATTGCGATGCGATGACTGCTCAAGCCCTAACATATACACTGTACTTATTTTCACAAAAATTTGCTACAGCATACTTTAGCATACTAAAAAGGTTAGGCTATGTTGGGATAACTTTCCAATTTTAAGCGTTTTCGATGTAGGCTAAGGCTAAACGATTTTTTTTCCACTCTTGATTTGGAAAAAAAAAAATTGAAAAAAAAGTTTGCTAAATATCTTATCAACCCCGTAGGAACATCGTCAATTGTTGAGAAATATTAGGGGAGGCCTAGTAGCCAGTAAAATACGGTAATATTTTGCAGTACCTAGGCCTTAATCAAATTTTAGTTTCTTGGCTGGATTTCATGAACGAACGAAACTAGATAATTTTTTTTTCACAACAGTTCTTCATCTTTCAATCATGGATGCCCTAGCAGCAAAATGATTTGCCATTATCTACAACACCCTGGAATGACTTTTCCAGACATCTAACTGCTTGTGTCGTTGTACCCACATTTACGGTTTTCACTACGTAGGCTAACTTCTCACAATCACTCCATATGAGCAATTTCAACTGGTTGATTTGACTCTTATACTAATGGAAAGATCTCGTCTAGGTAATTAAAATGGTTTAGATTACCGGTATACAAATGTAAAAACTGACAAAACGGTGGAAATGTTTGGTGAAATTTGTCCACAATGATCTTCTTTCTACTGTTCATGATATAAAAATTGCACCGACTGAGCAGCACGAAATTCATTTTCAGCAGCAACACGATTGCTTGGATTTCATGAATGGACAAAGTTAGGTACGCCTACATTTATTCTCGTAAGGTTATCGTCGGCCTTTCTATAAGATGCTACATGTGGAAATGATGCGCACAAATATATATCAATGAAATTCGCCAGAAAGCAAGATTCCTTAAGCTGCTTTGCACGTCACATATGCCAACACTAGTACATGATAGCAGATTTATGTTAAGTGAACTGTGGCCAGCCGAGTCACTCGACTTGCAGGGAAGCTCAGCCATCTTGCCTTCTGTAGGCTACCTTTAACCCTTTATACCCAATGTTCATTTAGCATTATCATGGATAAAAATAAGTTTTCCGTACTGCACGTTTCGGAGTACTGTGTGTTTCTTTTCCTTGCAGCAACTGCAGAAGTTTGCTAAATACCTACGTCACGCGTCACTGGGGCCTATGGCCATCTGGTGGATTAGCCAAGTCCATAGAGAGCTATCAAACGGAAAACAAAAAAATTAGCCGCTGCCATATCCGTGCGATTGCCGTAATCGTTCAACTCGCTGAAAAAACATTATCGTGAAAGTCTTATTGGCAACCTAATTGAATCAACAGAATTTTGCGGCTGTGTCAGCAACAAATGAAGATGGAGCAGGCGATCAAATGACTGCCTGTTCCATCTTCATTGCCTCCGGGTTGTGTGTCATCACTTTAGGCCTACCAAGCTACACGTTTGTGGTTTCAGTTAAATCTACCATAACTACGTATAAGAATACAAACGTATTTGCGGTAGACGATCGAATTTTTTATCGATGGGAAACCGCCACCTTTTTTGTTGCTGTATGGCTGCATTAAGCACTGCATGAAACGAGCAAAAGTGACGCGTCCGCTGCAGGCAAATTGCAGCTAAACTGTAGGGAAGGGAAAGAGCCATTTAGCAAAGTGCTTTAGCACTGTGAGGAAAAGAAAAGCACGGGTAGCTCGCATGTAGTAGCATCAAAATCACTCGGGTAGCTTCTTCTTCAGCTGCCAAACTGTTACGTGTACTCGAGCCACATGCAAAGCACGGCTGGCTCCGCGAATACAAATCACGCATTCCCTCTCGGCAAGATAATCGTAGCAGTCATCCAGTTCTTCATGAAGGGCATCAAAGCCGTAAACGGGCGTCCCAGACGGGGTGACAATGCCGCCCAATTCCTCCCCCTTGGCCGGCTTATTACCATGACATACGTAAGTAGTTGCAATAACCAAAATTCCTCCGGGGCACAAAAAATCTTTCAGTTCATCAAGGAATGCTTTCGGAGTGGACATTTGACAAAGGACGTTAGAAGCCAGGATACAGCCAAATTTCCCCAGGGAAGTAGGCAGATTTGTGACGTCCTCTAACGCGAAATGAACACGAGATCGATCAATTTTCCCGTCCACGTGCGCAATATGTTCGGAGGAGATCTCTCCTTCTTCCACAGCACTGAAGAGCAGACGCCCACTCTGCTTGAGTTGTTGACAGGCCGCAATAGCAGCAGGGTCGATGTCGACGCCAACTACTTTGTCAAAATGACGGGCCAGTTCGAAGGAAGTACGCCCAACTCCACACCCAACATCGAGAACACGACTGTTGGCAACGCTTGAATCGAAATACTTGCCGCACACGTCGGCGATGCGTTCGTGAAACTCAAATGCTTCGTCCGGCAGCCACTCCAGTCCCGATCGCTGAACCTTCTTGGAACCGTAGTGGTAAACCATCATCTGATTGACTTTGGCCAAAGAATCGTGTTTCGCTGAACACATTCCCGACAGTTTGTTCCTCAGCATTTTGTACGTTGACCATAATGCCCAGCCAGTGCTCAAAGCCGTAGCCGTACTCAGTAATAAAGCTCCACGCCCACAAACGCAAAAACCTGACGACGCCATTTGGATTGGAGAAGATTGGAGATTGCTGGGGCCCCAACTTACATAGCCATCGGCCCCACGAACACACCCGCACGCCACGCATATTTTGATCGGACGCTAAAAATTCAAATAAAAAGACGGAACACGATCAAGAACAAAATAATAAAAAAGAAAAGAATGGAAAGATTTGATGAAGCGGCGTGTAGATTTAAGGGAGATGATCAGCTGTGCCACGAGAGATGGCCTGGATTTTAGATTTTAGATAATAGATTTTATAGATTTTAGGCATGGAACTGGATCCCAAGCGTCTGTACAGATCTCAGGTGTTAACCCAATCCAGTGATATTCTTCTACCTTGGCCCGATCACTTTTTCGTTTGGCCTTTTGTCTGGCCGGACAAGTTTTTGGATGCTGGTTTCTGATGTTATGCGAGTTTAACACTCGGTTTAGCCGCAGGTGCGCGGTAGCGAGGCACGTAATTCGAAAAAATAAGAAAAATTTAATATCATTTTCTTGGGATCCGGTGGTCCGTGTAAAAAAAAAAAAGCATACCACTCGTGATATGGCTGAGCTCTGTGCAACCCCAGGAGTAAAACAGTATTCTCCCATTCAAATAGGGGGCAAGCAACAAGAAATTTGTTAGAGTGAATACGTGCCGAATGGCTCTTCAAGGGAACATACCCTGTGGAAATATAAAACAAGGTGGATTCAGGAACTCAGCCCAATATTCCATTTCACAAGAAACACTGTCCCGTTTGGCGTGAGGGTGAACAACCTGGAACTAGCCCCAGTGGGCCACTCAACTCAAGAGGCATCCCATTCTTCCCAAGTGGCACGTATCAACACTCAAGTAAGTTATTCTGGCATCACATAAATGCGCATAGGCCTGCATTAACACCCACACATGCATGTTCCACCAACCCCTCTGTTAACTCATCTCACATGCATCTCCTGGTAGCAACGCCACAGATAGTCAATAATTTCCCAAACCAAAGGCTCCGCAAGCTCTGCAACCACAATGAACTGACAGAGTTCTGAGGCTGTCAGTAAAGATCGCTCCTCTATCTATTCTAACTTCAGGAAAAAAAAATCGAGCACCTGCAGAAAAGCAGCCAGCAACATTGCAAAGGCTGAAGGAGTGGAAGCAATGACGAATTGGAAAACTCGTAGAGGAGGCTACAAACGCTGCTCCACCCGAGCAGTCAGCTGCCACAAAGGAACCGCCAAAATAAACATGCATGAATGGGCCCCCCCCCCCCCCTGAATGGTCGAAAGCCACGTCTTCAAACCAAAGACGCCAGAGTCAGGCAAGCCACCCAATGGCTCAACTCGTCTCTACCCTACACAGACTTAATCCAAGCTAGGTCGACCAGTGGGGAGCGGAGTACCCTTGCGCCCATCAGAGACAAGCAACCCTTTTGTAAGAAGCCCACAGAGACCACACAGGAAAATGCGGAGGAAAATCACACAAACCCCAAACAATAGCACAGGAAATTGCTGCGAGAGTTACACAACAAAGAGCCAAGCCCAAGCAAGCTGCCGAGCTTATACTTCCACTAGAAGCACCCCAACTGCCACAAGCAAGGCAGCAACAACACGTTAGGCTGCACTGCAGGCTCATTGGAATTTAAGGTAACTGACTTAGAGGCACAATGCAAGACTCAAACGCCATGAAGTAAGACATAGAGAATAAAAGAATGAAGCAAGATTCTGAGAGCTTCCCAGGAGCCCACCCAGTCCATACCCACTACGCGTCGAAGCATGGATAACGGACGAAGGATTGCCCCACGAAGGAAATCGGCACTGGTAGACCAGAACAAGGACCCCTGAAGCCACACCTCAAGTTACCTGGCTCTGGAAACCAATAACAATGAAGTTTCACCAACGAGGAGCTGGTCTACTAAAGTTGGCCTACCCCTGTAAAAAAATGCGGCCTAAGATTAGTTAGAAGAGAAGCAAACGCCATGAGCCATGATCCAGCAAGCAGCTATGTTGAGAGCTTCCTGGAGCTGAACATGGACCGCTTCAATGCAAAAACCCCGATCCAGAAAAGAATCTGCAAACACGGAACCTAAATTTCCTGGCTAAACCTCTCATAAGAAGTAGGAAAAGCATGGGATCAAGGAGCTACCGTGTAGCATTCCATATTCGAGCATCATTGAAAGTGAGAGCCCACCTGTACCAAGAGTCAACCCTCACCAAGAGTGGTGCCAGACTGTGCCCGGCAGATGGCATTTTTTCATCGAAAGGAAGGCAGAGGACATTAACAACAGTTGGGCTGGAAGATGCCCTACTCCTCCCACTCTGACTCCGTTTTCAACATCCTCTGTCGGTACCTCGGCAACAGTGCTGCAAGCAAGGTTATACAATGTAGAAGGGCGAAATATGTGTAAAAATCAGGATGCATTTACTACATGTGTATTTTTAGTATATGAGTTAATACAACTCATAGTTTCTTCACTTTTCGTTTGCAATTCCCTTTATCATAATGAATTCCTCAACGTGATTTAAACATTTGTCCGGATGGGAGGGCATGTTTTCCCTTATGGGAGAGGTATGGGCTATGGCCCTCTCTCCGGTGTCATCATTGACCTGCTCCTGCACTTGCTTGTGTCACATGTATCCAGCCAACCAGTCCAGGCAGTCCCAATTAGTTGAGTTGCAAAAAGAATGTCAAGATAAAGCCCATGGCAGCAATTTTTGAATTCCAGGTATTTCGAGTAGAGGCTTCCAGAGCAGTAACTGCATCCATTGCTGACCGGCCTTTCCAGAAACTGAACTGACATGGCAATATCCAGCCCTCCATCTTGGACTATGCCTGAATGTGACGTGCCACCATTCGATCCAAAAGCTTGACTGAACAAGGCAGCAAGGTGATAGGACGATAAAAATCAAGGAGGGTTGGATCCTTCCCACACAGGTTCACAATAGAGGCAATTATCCCTCCTCACCACACCTAAAGCCAGGACTTGTTAAACAGTTTTCGAAGTCTTACCTATTTCTTCACTGGCAGTAAACAATAATAAGAAAACTACCCAAACCTGGAGCACCTGTACCAGGTTTTATGTTGGAGAATAAAATGCGGTAAAATAAGAACATTAAAAAAGTACTAAGCATTGAACGGGAATTAAAAACAGTACCTATATTTCAAAGCATGAACTGTTGACTTCAAAATTCAAGATGTCGGAAGCAGGCTTTCCAACACTGCTTCTAGTTTTTGCAGCTAATGGAGTTAGACCTATTTCAACATCCGCTCTTCTATTTTATGACTACTGCGTAAACACACACCTTTGAAAGATCCTCCGATCTTTTCTTCCACTATGAAAGTCACTGCCAAATGTCTACTTGAAAACCAAAACGGTCAGATTTTGAAAGCTGATAAATCCAGTGCTACTATAATTATTTCTAACAGGTTTACGAACAAAACATACTTTCAAAAATACACAGCTGTATACATCGGTCCACCCCAACTGCAACGCTTTGTCAAGCTTCTTTTAAGAGATCTCCACAAAGAAAAATTTCTCTCCAAGGACGTTTCCACCCTTTAAGTTACTGAACATTTCCTGCCCTACATTTTTGCTCAAGTGAAAATACATTAACCTGGTGTACCTGTCTGCATTATTTCCACTGCTGCTTATGCCCCTACGAATTTGTTTGCACAACTCTTAAAACCTTTTCTCAAAGAACTTTCCATATGACCCTTTATTGTGAAAAACTCAAGTGTTCAGATCGAAATTTTTGCAAAACCCTTCTTCTCCAACACCATAGCCTTTAAGCCTGATATCATAGCTCTGTTCTGACTATTTCACAAGTACTAATCACTGATATTGTGATTCAGGAATGTGATGACAACTTTTACAGAGTTGTCAAGCACGTTCTCTCTCGTTGGCTAGTAGTACAAATTTAGAAGTTCTTGCTACGTTCAGTTCCAAATAGTTATGTTTTCCAAACTTCTGGATGTTCTATGGGAGGTGTTATCAGTTCATACCTGTGTCACATTACTGTAAAGAAATTTAATTCCCTACTTAATACTTTGGCTTCTGCTAGTGCAGAGTAAAAAGTATACTAAAAAAGCACTACGCATTAAACGTGAACTGAAAAACATTACCTCTATTTCAAAGCATGAAATTTTGGCTTCATTATTCAAGATAAAAAGATTAAAAACCGAACACCAAACATGTAGGAGTAGAGCAAGGAGTGATGGGCTGTGAGAAAATGGTGTGGTGGGAAAAGAAGGTATAAAAAGTGAAAAATTGGAGGGGGTAGGTATAAACCGGGAAAAAAATAAAGATTTTTTTTTTTACTAGCATAGAAGGGTTCAGACAAAAAGAGGGAAAAAATGAAAAGGGAAAGACAGCAAATCAACATTGGAAAGTGCGTTTTTTTCAATTTATTTTTAAAGAACTTCTTTTGTTGTGAGGTGAAGGAGGGGAACATAAACTCGTAGGCTTCTACCCAGGACTGCAATTTGGACTGAAGTGGAATTTGGAAATAAAAAAATTCCTTGTGGAAAAGGATCAAAACTATTTCAAGATTAAATCTCTTGTAATAATTAATTTAGTAATAAAAAGGTGTGAAGTGAAAGGTGTCTATCGTATGGCATGTTGAAAAGGAATGTTTTGCTGGAGCACTGCTAGTAGATTGAGCAGCAATATCAGAAATACGACGGGTAATGCGGGCTCAACCATGTTCCGTGAATCTTAAGTGAAGTTTGGGGCACTCCGAGCAGGGCAGAGCATAAACAAACAGTGTAGGAAAGGGTTTGGTGACATGGTTTGTGGTTTGGTAAGAAGCTGTTTAAGGGTCGGAGAAAGGTTAGGACAGAGTCTGACGTTATATTCAAAAAGAAGATGGCTGATAAAGTCACTAAGTTTGCGGAAGTAAGACACAAAGACAGTGTAAGGTTTAGGAAAATAAGTTGGGAGGGAGGGGGAATGTCTGGGCCCATTTGAGGTTACAGAATTTACCAACAAGTTGAAGTAAGTAACTGGTCTGTAGGTATTTCGTTTTCAGTTGCAGGATATCAGCTTGAGCTGTCCAGGGAACCAGTGAGTTGCGGAAAACTTGCCGAACTTCTCTTTTCAAGGAAGAAAGTCAAATATAGAGAGGTGCATGCCTGTTAAATGGTATAACACGAGAAATTTGGGCCAGTTTAACAAAAATTGGTAGGTTACACAACTACGATCAAAAGTGAGTTTAATGTCGAGCAAGGAAGGAGAGAACACCATCAATACGGCTTCTGAACGTAAACTGAAGTGACAGGTGAAATTGGTTATGGTAGTTAGTCGAGTTGGAATTTCTGGTAGAAAATGTCGTTCACATACCTATCATAGTTAAAAATTTGAAACTGGGTACCATTCAGCTCTCAAGAGATGCAGGCCTCATCAAATGTGTAGGTTAACCACCTCCATTTAAAAAATGGCCCAAGTTTCCTCACTGTGATCTCAAGCTGGGATACGGAGCCCCTCCCACTGTGAAAAGAATTGAGTAGCAATTGTACCTTCCCTGAAGCACAACATTTCCTCCAGCCACCAGGTTCATTGAGACTGGTGTTGCCCTGGACTGACTCCGGCGCATGAAAAGCTTGATGCCACACCAAAGTCAAACTGGACTGAGCTAAGTTTGAGCAAAACTGCTGCCATGCCACCCTACGCGAGGATCAGAAAGTGTGCTCAGCATGTGCCTGTGTCTGTTAACTGGAGGCACAATTATCTGCGATACTGGATTGCCTGAACCTACGGTAAGTGGCATGCTGCTGCTTACAGCACCCATGCTATCAGAGGACCACCAGAATGGCTTCCTAAGCCCATGCTTGCCGCCAACAATGGAACTGTTGGCACTGCAACTCCCTTTGCCACTCTCACACCCTCCTCTAAGGAACCTTCGTGCTACTCAGCTTCACAAATCAATGCAAGAAGCTGCTTTAGCACTGATGTGCACAAATAGCTCAGTCTTCCCCATCCAGTACAGCTGAGAAAAAACCAGCGAGCGAATGGGGAAGGTGACTGTGGCCAGGTGCCCAAGCGTGACAACACCACAAGAAAGTAGTTGCTACCTGCCTGGCGCTGCAGAACCCAAGAGTCTAAAAAAGGAAGTAAAGGAGGAGGTCCAGAGCAAGTCTAAGCAGGACATATGCCAAACTGCTAACAAAATGTTGGCCTCTCCTGAAAAGAAAAGGCCCATTTAAACGTCATTATAAACACAGACTAGTGCTGCACCCTTCACATCAGTTATATGACTGGGCCCTAATTACGATGATGCCCATCAAAGTCGCTGCACAAAACCCTGTCGTCAGGTCTGCCTGTAAGTTAGTTTCACTAAGTGACGAAAAACAGCATGATAACAAGCAAAATCCCACCCTCAAAAGGCTCCCTGAATCATAACTGCTACCGCCTGAAATGAGGGGGTGACAGGAAGTGAAAACCTACAGTGCACTAAAGTGTGTTGCATGCCCAGGACACCCCCACGGACAAGACCAGGACGGTCAAGCCATTATCCCCCTATCTGCAATGGTGATTTTCCACAGCACAAAAACGTTACATCCTCTCACAAGTTAGGGAAGGTGTTCCAGCACATTAAATTCCCCTACATTAAATAAGGCCTGTGATGCACTCTATAGTAGGAACCACTTCCTAGGAGGCCCCTCCCCACCTCCAACCTCTGCATCATGACACCCACAATCATAGGCAACCAAATAGCCAGGATATCAAGGTGACTTACCAATGAAACAATTTCAAGAAACCACCTAACCAACTCCTTGGCTACAGAGTCATAATCCAGATTCTCTGAAGAACTCCTCACCTCCAGCCAAGTCGCTCAAACGGAAGCATAAGGTGCAACACGAACTGAAACAGTAACAGGAGCCAAGGTAGAATCCACAATATGGGATGCCACTACTGCAGTATGGGACACTACAGGAGTATGGGGCACTACAAGAGTATGGGACACTACAAGGGTATGAGATACAAAAGGATAGTGGAATGTAACAGGACTGTGAAACTACTGGATTATTGGACACTACAGGATTATTAGACACTACCGTGTTAAGATACAACAGGAACTGATGCCACGTTCAGTGAGGTGGCCGCTGCACTGACGGCGCCTCGCTGACTGGTAACCACTGCCGTTACTACTACCATACCAACCGCCTGGTCTGGCACCAACTTCGTAGGACAATGACGTTCAGAGGTAGCATAACCATGTCTGCAACTGACACAACATGGCTGGCATGGGAATTCTGCCAGATGGAGCATAAACCCGACTACTCCTAGTTAGTTGCGACGTGGCCGAATTGTTTGCTGCCGTAACAAAAGACTGAATTGGGGAGTTCATCCCCCAGCACGTCACAAGTTTCAGCAGCTCCCCACCCTCAAAGGTCATTGCCACTATGCCGTGCCCAACTCATTATTTATCTCCCTAATTTTTACTGATATGGCCTGGGACCCTCATAGCTGCCCCCTTCCAATGTTTCCCACTTATGAAGGAACAGGAGACCGAATATGTCCCTAGGTCAATAGTTTTCCCAACAAAGTTAACACGTATGCCTTGGTTCACAAAACATAGCTTGACAGACTCATCGTGTCGTTAGAGTTACTGACGAGAAACCAACAAACATTTTCGTGATTGCCTTAGAACTTGCCTTTGGGCCCCACTGAACAAAACCCTGATGCTCCGCTCCTCTAGGTACACCAAAATCACCAGTCATAGTGTTGAACAACCCACTCTCTTCTTTGCCTGCCAAGGAAGCAACAAACTTGACAGTCATCTCGACACTCACATGTTATCCCCATTATGACCTAGATCAACATTCCATCCCACTTCGCAGCTGCAACGTCTTCCGAAACCAGCTGATCAATTTCTTCATCGCAGGAGCATTTTTCAGAATCCAATTCTACTTCTATTTCCTTCCCATTATCACCTTGAATTTGAATTTATTACAATGGGAAATCGGCCCGGAGCCATGCATCCCGCACTAGACCAGTACAATCATTACAGGGTACAACCACTGTAACTACACACCTCAATTCACACCAACCAGCACTCTGATCAACCGACTATCACCTTCCCCTCCATCCCAACAATCACCAGAGTTTTTATTTTCAACCATAAAACCAACAGAGAGAAGATGTGCGTGTGTGTGCATTAAGGCAGCGATCACTCATATCCATAGATAAACTAGTGCATTTCTTTTTGTTAAAGCCATGTAGCCAACAAGAGTGAGGTATGAGTACAGGAGAAATGCGATTAAGCAGTCACGCCCAGACACCCTCCATAACAAAAGGCTTATCAAAAAGGTGTACCACGATACCTCCCCCTTCAATGTAACTGCTACTTGGAAGAGCCTCTTGTGACGTTGCTTGAATTCCAGGGTGTATGCAATTGTGATGTCACAGTTTACTAAAGTGTGCTGAATAGACGTTCTAGTGTGACGTCAAAGTATCTGGTGCAACCGGAAGTGACAGAGTGACATTGGAGTGATGTCAAGGTTTGCAGAAGCAATTTTTCGCTATGTGACTTGAATTTTTGGTCAAGGTTTACTTGAGTGAGCTCTACGTCACATGAATTTTATGTCAAGGTTTATTGGAGCGACTCCATGGTTTACTTGAGTAACGCGATGGTTTACCGCAGTGTCCGGACGTAACATCAAAGTTTATGGACGTCATGTCAAACTTTACTGGAGGGGTATCCCTTTGTTATGAGATTGGAATAAGCAGGTAAAGGGGGTTGCAATGTCACTTCCGGTCATGCGCCTTCATCCATTAAATAATTCTTTCCACACCTCCCATGAGATAAATGTAAGGTACGTTTTTTATTACATGTGGTTTCACTGTAGGCCAACCCGCATGGCACATTTATCCAAGCCCAAACTCAACAAAACCTGATATTGGGCGAGTCATACTCATTTCATTCACTAAAACTAAAGACGTTATGTTTTCTTTGCTACACGAGCTCGTTTTTTACAACCTAGCTAGCTTTTCTTCCTCCATCTTCTTTTCCATATTTTTTCTTTTTTGCAGCTACTTTTATTCTCGAATTCCTAATCTTTTAGTTTCAGTTTCTCGTGCACAAGCTTTATTCTTAGCAACAGCATCTTTCTCTAATCTCTCTTTTCACTGCACTTCACTTTCTTCTGCACATATTTTGCGATTAGTAGCAGTTTCTTTTTTAATTCAACGTGTCACACGTCGAATTAATGGGGTTGTGACCAAAAAACGGGTGGACGCGATTTACGTCAGCGACATCTCCTCAAAAACCAGACACATTTGTTCAATTCTGATCCGACGAAATTCAAGTACATGGGTGGGTCACTTACAGTGTGCAAGTACAAAAGGTATTATGCTCCACAGAATATACATAAGACGTTTGAAGTATAATAACCTCTAACAAGGTCCTTCAGCGAAAAACCGTCGCCCGATAGTATACGATCTCTGAATGACGTCAGCCAAATGTCATCGTAAAGGTGTGCGCACACACGAAAAATTGTAGCATGTAACTGCGCATTTCGGCAAGTCAGCTCTTAAAATTGCAGTCGGTTAGAGACTATGCGTAGACATCGCGAAGTACAATACAAAGTGAGTAGTCACTTGCCTTTGGTGGTAATCTGGATGGTACACCAAATTTTTACGCTGGTATCTGGACGGTACACTGAACGCAAGGCACGCATAGCCTCGCTGCTTTCCGGGTGCGATATATTACAGTACTTTATTATGCTTATTTGTGGTGTTGTTTCTTATTAAACGAGTGAACAAAGCGATCCTATATTTACAGTGGCGGACTGGCCAGGGCGGAATATTCCTCCTGGTGTCTAAATTATCCAATTTTGTTAAAATCCGTAACAGGAAGACTCACACAAGTTTTATTGGTTCGATATAAATTTTACCAACAGATTTAAAACTACAAATAATAATAATAATAATAATAATAATAATTATAAAATGTTAGTAAAACAAGTACTTTGTATTGAGTAACCTAACAAAAATTGGCCACATGAAATTGCAGTGTTATATTCAATGTGGAATTTGTCACAATTTTCGTGTGAATATTTTATTGCTAATACACCTAAAAAGTGTAAACAAATTTAAAGTAGTCAATCTCACGTACCCTCACTGCAACATTATTTCACCTCCGGGCCCCCCCCCCCCCCCAATTACTTGCTGAATTTACTGAAAATATGGTGTTCGAAGATTTAAAAAATGTAAAAGTCGGATGAACAAGAACAATGGGAACGGGAAACTGTAAAACAACGAAACTTTCAGTTTGCTTGTTTTTTTGTAAGAAAACCAATATCAGCATCCGATGAAAACTCATCTGGTCAGTGATTGCATCGTTGAACACAAGATTCTGACTCATTTGCCGTATTGTAGTAGCAAAAGTTACGAGACAATTTTTTTTAATATAATGTACAATATAGTAGATATTCTTCAGCACAGCACACCACACATTCAGATTTTTTAGTAGTGTCCTGTTGGTATGTCTGCCGTTACAACTGCATACATCAATTACATATTTTTCTGCATTCTGCCATACAACACGTCGAATTAATAATGCAGTGTAGTGCATCCTTGTTTCATCTCTCTTTTCTTTGCGCTTCACTTTCTTTACACGAGCTTTGCTCATAGCAGCAGCTTGTCTTCCTATCTTGCTTACGTTTGCTACAGATGCAAGGAGGGCACTTGTTTCATTTTCCACCGGTTTCTTTCTCATTTCTCTCTCCTCTAATCTTTTCTGCAGACTCAACAAATCGAGTCTATGAGTCGCTTTCTTAGTTTCTTCTACCTTCTTTGCCTCGTCCACTTTTTAGACAGTACTTCGAGAACAATACTGGCGTGGTCTTCCCCCTCCCCTTCGCTCATCACGTCCACCTCTGAATTTAATTCACGTCGTACTCCCCCAAACTGTTTGAATGGTGGTGGCCTATAGCCAGTGTGTTCGAGCCATTGTCTAGAATATACCGTCTGTCGTTTTACGGCGAGAGGAGGCAATAACTCGACACGTAGTTAAGTTCGTGTCTGGTGCTAGATATCTTCATCTGTTGACGTAGTTGTGGTCATCAAAGGTAAGTTGCTTTTTAACGAAGAAAGTCTGTATTCTCTTCACCTCAACATACTTAGTTTTCCCGGAGTTTTAACAGCATACATCTAGACCACAGTCAGAGAAACTCTAGAATAGGAATGCCGGCCATCTCGTCCTTCATTTTCCCTAGGCCCTGTTTGGTCGATGTGGTTTAAAATAAATAAACTTATCAGCCAAAAATTGGTTGAAGGACACGGAAGGGTGGTGAACCTCTAACACCAAGCCTGCATTGTGAGGATAGTGATTAATGATAGTAAAACAGGGAGAAAAAGCGTGTGAGAGTTCTAGAGTTATAACCATGCTAACCAAGTGTTACAAGTGGACGCCCGCAGGAAAGGCTGTAGGTTCTCACTCTCCAGCATACGAAGAAAACCATGCACTGTGAGCTAATCCACTATGGGTGCCCCGAGGGAATTCCAAATACGAACACGGACAGAGAAAAAATTTTGGTGACAATTTCTGCATGAGGGCTAATCATGGAACAGAGAAAAATAAAAAAAAAAAAAGCCCAATTTTACCTGGTAGGGAGGTCAAAATTGGTTTCTATTGCCTAAGGAAAATACACACTACCTGTAAATTTGTTTGCATTTAGTTCCTGGATGCTCCTTACCCTGGAGGAACCAAAACTGTTGAGAACATCCAGTTCAGACCCCCACCTGCGCAATGCGCATGTGCATGACCAGCACGTGCAGGCCCTCCATAAATGGTGTTACGGCGATAGCCAGCCATCTACTTTTCCTCCTGATGGTGACTCGAGAGGGGAGGATGGGTGGGTATTTACAGGTAGTGTACATTTTCCTTAGGCAATAGAAACCAATTGTGACCTCCCTACCAGGTAAAATTGTGCTTTCTAGTTGCCAGTAATAAAAATACATTACCTGTAAATTTGTTTGCATTTGCAGTTGACCTCGTCAGTATTTAGGTGGCGGGCACCATCATGGCGGGTCCCAACAAAGGGTGTGAACTGTGTCCCCTGTGACAGAGTTGTGGTGGATTGGTTGCAGGCGCAACATTCTCTGATCACGACCGACTCAAGTGCACGAGGCAGTCGGAGTGGGGAGAGAACTTTCCATTACCAAAGTGAGTTGGTGAAGAATTTGTGTTGGTGTGCAGTGATTGGTTTAACCCATTTTCGGAGATGCGAGTTACTGGCCGATGTGAAACGAGAACAAGTCATGGAGTTCCCTGAGGGTTGTGCACAAGGGTGACGGATCCGTGGAGAATGTGTATTGGGGTCCGAGATTTCGGAGTGAAGATTGTAGGGTTTGAGGGCTGGAGTTGATTTCCGGGGTAGGTCATGTCAGCGTCGGCTAGCCAGGTTGAACATGTTGCAAGTGCTGGGATGAGTGTGAAATGTCGTGTTGCAAACTTCCGGTCGTGGAGGTTGTCGAGCGGGTTTTGGAGAGAGCTGGCGAGCATCAGATGGTGTGCCAGAAGGCGAAGGGGAGAACGTGGCCTTGGTGGATAAAAGGGTGAAATGGCCTGTTGATCAATGATGCAGAGTTCCAGCAGATAGTCCAGGAGATGGTGGAGATGTGACCGAATGTGGAGAGTCCATGGAAAATTTCTTGGACGATGACAAGGGACGATGAGAAGGAAGGGGAATGCTGAGCATTTTACCGTTGACATGGAAAAATGCGGAGAAGAGATACTGACGAAGTTTGACCCAGAGTTGGTGAGGTTCGATGACGGTTGTAAGAGGTAATGTCCGGTTCCAGGTTTGTTCTGGTGGTGAGGCGTGGGCCTCAAGAGCTACCCGAAATTTGGGGTGGGACCTGGGTGACGGTGAGCGACGTGTTGCGGTGCAGTTTAGGAAGGTTGATGAGGAGCCACTGATAGTGGCATATGAAACATAAGTTTGGAAAGTTGGTGAGGCCTTTCGGTGAAAGTGGTGTAGCGTGAACATGGGATAGAACGATTTCCCACAGTTCTGAAACGGTAAGTTGACGGCGAAATGACAAATTTCGTTGTCAGACCCGAGTTGCTTTAAGAGCCCTAGAGATGAAGGGCAAAGAGAGAAGCGGGATAGGAGGTCCATTTCCGGGAGATGGAGGACCTGAAGTTGCGTTGCCAAAGGTTGCCCTGCGTTGAGGTCTTCTTTCCAGAGTAAGGTGCTAGAGGAGAATGGATACCCCTTAGAGCAATTAAGAAGTTCAGAAGTGTGGTGCGGCTTCATGTCGAATCCATGAAAGTTATTCATGAAGATGGATTAATTTCACCAGCAGTGTGGCAGGTGCTATTTACGTGAAGGAAACGAGGTTTTGAAGTTGAAATTGTTGTGATGCATGTACATTCTTGGTGATGTTGTTGTTGTAGCATGTGTGAGGTCGTCGTGGGCTTAGTGAATGACGTTCTTGATCCAAGGGGTGATGACTGGTGTCAAGTGGTGACGTGGGGGTCAGGAGTTGGCTTATGCGGCAATCAAATGTGCTGAACGTCGAATGTGGTGCCAGGTGTTCGAGTGTTGAAGGTGGAGGTTGCAAGAGAGGGCTGGGATCGGGTTACGTCCACTGTCTAGATGTCCTTTCAGCTTGCATTGCATGGATGAACGAGTGCAAAGGTGTGAAAATCTTCAAGTGAAGACATTTGACGAATGTTGGGGCTCTCAGCATGAGACTGATGTTGGCTGATGTCTACAACACTTGGTATTCCCAGGCAGTCACCCATCCAAGTGCTGATCGGGCCCGATGCTGCATAACTTCGGTGATCGGACGACAACCGGTGTTTTCTACATGGTATGGCCATGGACAGGTGGGACGTCGTTGATGCGAACTGGTCGCAAAGGGGCGTTGAAAATGGTTGTGTGAAGAATTTCACGAGAGAGAAGATGAGCGATGCCTGTGACGGTGCCGGAAGAGTGGTGTACCGGTGACATGGATCAGGCATCAGCAGCTGCAACGATGTAGGGTTCAGCAAGTCGAACGTGCATCGGGGATGAGCCTAGTGCGATGAGTGAGAGTGAGATGAGCAGGTGAACGTGGGGAAGTTAATGTGATGGGCAGGCATGAGGCAGACTTCAACAAACGTTGGACTTCAAAGCGAGCAGGAAGAAGGCCAGCGTGTTGATTGACGAACGACGAACGGCAATGGCCAACAAGATGAGTGCAGATGAATGCATGTGAAGCTGACTTTGAGAAGTGGCGACAAAAACATGTGTTGCTTAATGGGAGAGTGCAGTTGACATCGATTGACAAGATGGGGTCGGATCCTGATGCTTGGATATCCCGGCAGGGATTTGTAGGGTGCAGGGCCATTAAAACTTCAATGAAGGTTGAATTTAGGCGAATGTGTTGTGTGACAACGAGCGTAAGGCGGAGAGAAACACCCTGGTGGTGTAAGTTGTGCTACTTTGGTTCATCATAAAATGACGAATGGGGCTGAGAGCGCAATTGGCTTGAGAGCGAAGAATGGATTGGTGATGGTGAATAGTCTGTGATCGGCGAATGGCGAGTGGGTTGCAAATGGTGAATGAGCTTGCAAATGGTGAGTGGCGGCCAATGGCGAGTGGGGTTACGAATGGCAAATGGGCTTGCAAATGGTGAACGGTAGCGAGTGGCGAATGGGCTTGCGAATGGCGAGTGAGCTTGCGAATGGCGAATGGTAGCGAATGGTGAATGACAGCAAGAGGCGAATGGGGTTGCGAATGGTGAATGAGCTTTCAAATGGCGAATTGCAGCAAGCGGCCAATGGGTTTACGAATGGCAAATTAGCTTGCAGATGGCGACAAACAGCAAGAGGTGAATGGTGTTGCGAATGGGCTTGCGAGTGGCGAACGGGCTCCAAGAGTAGGATGTGAAGGAGAGTGGCTTGCGAATGGCGGTGTCTACAGTTGGCAGTTGGACTAGCGACCTGGTGAGTGTCCGGACAGAGGCTTTAAACTGCGAATGAAGCGGACTTTAATGGGTTAAGACGGACGATAGGCCTCAAAGGGTGAACCGGGGGTGGATTGCCGACTTACGGGTAAGGGATGCCAATGTGAGGAGGCAAGCGGGGTGCAAAAAGCGACTGATTAATCCGAGAGGGTTTTCAGACGGTGAGGGGTCGAGCAGCAAAACGTGTTTAACGCTAGGGTGAGCAGTCCAACGGTGGTTGTGGGGCCTAAGGAGCTACTTGTATTGAGCTTCAGGACGTGGTGGGGCTTGAGCCGGGTCTTGATCCTTAATTGAGGTAAGTGGATGTGCAAGGTTGACGGGGAGACAGCCGAATGATGATGGAAGTGTCGACCGGAGGGGAGGTCCATTGCGAACGAGCTAATAGGAATGAATGTAACACATTTCAATAGGGACTTTCTAGAGTTAAAAATTCTCCTTCCCAACCCTTTAAAAATTCTTGGTGCTATCAGGTACCCCAGAATGGAAGCGATGTTGTGACTCGGAACAGAGATCGACAGCCCTTCAGTGTCCAGTGCAATATCTAAAACCGAGATAGGTATGTAAGTATGACGTAAAATTAAGTCTTTCCCCGACTACCTTAGTCTCGCCGAATCACAAAACATTTTATTGTGAAAGGTTTGAAGGGTAACCGCTAGTATCGAAGCGGTTGGTATCCCAGAGCATGTCCCGCAAACGTTGTCAATCTCGATTTGTTAACGGATGCTGTCAGTGGGTATGAAAAGAAGTTTGGCGTGATCCCAGTACTTCGGTTGAATGTAGTCGTAGTGAAATTCGAACATGGCCTTATTTCAAAAGCTCTAATATGGTAAATCCTGAGTAAGTGGGTATTATCTCACCAAACGCTACGCATAAGTCGGTTGAGCTGTACGAGGTTTTTGTTCACAATCTTGAAGTCGTAGGTGTGGAGTTGAGACAAAATTTTAATCGCCATCTTGGAGTATAGCGTGACGTTGGGTAGATCTTCCTTGTTTTCCACGTCTTGCCGAAAACGAAGTGTTTAATAGTTTGAAATAGACTTTCGTAAATGAAATGGTCAACTGCCGCCTTTTCGCAATGTTGATTTTGATATAGTTTCTCATCCACGGCCTTTGGTTGAAAGCCAGGACTCGTCAGATGTGGCGAAGAACTAGTCCGTGGCTGCATTAAGATTTCGAATTTCAGTAGTGGACGAAGCATAGAAGATTCGAGACCAGCTTAGCATGTGGTTTAAAATCTCCCGCCAATTTTCTCGAATAAGGGAAAATCAAAAAAAATTCCTCTGCAGCTCTCGGGTATACTCAAGATCGACCTAGTGTACATATCCGGTGCCCGTGTCGTTTAATATGGCTTCCACGTCGAAGGTTCGAATATCCTCCTCCGTCAAGTATAGGAACTCGTCTTAAAGGAAAGGATCATTCATGTCCAGATAGATCAAGAACTTGTTGTTGGCTTTGGCAAAGCTCTTCGTCATCTTAAAGATTCCACTCTTCGTTTTTCAGTTCCGTGTTTACATCTGTTAGATCTATCCTAGTATGAATTTTGCATGTTACTGCAGATAGGTGGAAAGGAGGCCTGCTGGTATCCACGTAGGATTGCTCACATAGATCATCGGTTCTATTGATTTTCGATTTATGATTAAGTTAGGCCTTCAGGTAGGGGTGCACAAGATGAATTTGTGGGTAGGCAGGCGGTTGTATATTCTTAGCGTTGGAAGTTAGGAGGATGGTCATGTTCTCATATTTTCCCTTGTGTTAACAAGTCTCAGCATATTGAAAGTAAAACTCCATTTAGTTTTTTTTTACAAATAGGCCTACTATTTGAAATGAATAACACTCGCAAAATATTTTTTTTTTAGATCGACATAATCTTCCAGCTTGCTTCAAAGAGCTTTGAAGTTTGTAGGCAACAGAAACGTGTTCAGTTAAATAAAATAAAATGTATACTTACCTGTTGCTTAGATTTACAACCTCACTCGAAAGCCAAACATTTTTTTTTGGCATAGCCATACTATCATAGTAAGACATATATCTCTACTGATTTCAAGGTTCATACTGGAACACGAACAGTCTTTCAGCAGTCAATTTATTTGAACTCAATGTAAATTATTGGCATGTAATGGAACCAGTAAGACTTCAATACAGGCTGTTCTCGTTTTTCTTTCAATACATGCTCATTTTCACAGTTTTATAATGTCCAATGTCTGTCCTGATTAACGAACTCTTTTATTGTAAACGATTTTTTTCTTCATTCTTGGTTTATAATAGCCTAATTTACTATAAATCAATAATTTATGTCAAACAACTTTGTTTTTAACATTGTGTGGAAATTATCAAGCGTTGAGAAATATTAGGGAGATCTGGTAGCTTGTGAAATTTGGCAATACTTAGCAACCAGACTTAGGCCTAGTCAAATTTTTGACAGCACCCTGGTTGGCTGGATTTATTTTCATCACGGTTCTCGGTCTTTTAACTATTGTTGTAGCAAAACGAACTGCCATTATATACAACACCAATTACTTGGAATGACTTTTCCGGAGTCATCTGTCTGATCACACGGATGTACCCACAAGTTTTTATGGTTTTCACTAAAACTTCTCCTAACCTCTTCATGACTAATTTCAACTGGTTGATTGGTGCTCTTCCACTAATAGAAAGACCTTGTCGAGGAAATTAAAATGGTGTAATTACCAGTATAGGAATGTCAAAGGATAAAAACATATGAAACGGTTGAAATGTTTGGTGAAATTTATCCATAAAGGCCTTCCACCATTCCCGATATAAACATTCCAGCGACTGTTCTACTGGGCAGTACAAAATCCAATTTCATCAGATTGCTTGGATGTCATGAATGAAGTGATATAGGCCCACCGTACTGTCTCGCATATTAAGCCGCATCCAAGAAAAAAAAAAAGATCTACCCACAAAAAGTGCATGCATTTCAGGCACAATTCATGACTTGAAAAGATGTGAAAATATTCAAAATATTGATATTTATTAATTAACAGACAAGTACTTTACGTTGTAATTAAACATTAGTCCTGAAAAAATTAGCAGCAAACAGCAATTTTTCTTAGCCATTTCCGAGGCCATGTTTGTTGAAAAATAAAAGGTTAAAGGATTTTTTTTAATAAATAACTTCAGAACTGTTGTAGATAGTGACTTGTAGTTTGCTCCATTGGAATGCTGGCAAAAAAAAAAAAAATGGTTAAAAATTCAATTGTGTGGTTGAACGACAAAATCAACAAATATTTAGCAAAATGATAGTCATGTCTGCACACACGCCACAGGTTGCTTTTTTAGGGGAAGATATTTTGAAAAAAAGAGTGCTTTACATGCGAGACAATGTGGTATATTTATTCTTGTCAGTTTATCCTCGGTTTTTCCATAAGATAATACAATGGAGATGATGTGCCCAAATATTTACCAATGAAATTTTCCAGAAAGCAGGATTTCTTGAGCTGCTCTGCACGTCGCGTCGCATATGCCCACACCAGTGGTGTAACGTAGGGGTAGGGAAGGTACGTGTTGCGTAGGGGCCCCATCTAGTCTGCAATACAGCCTTTGTAGACACACGGACTGCGGAGTGAGTTAGACAGACACTCGGTTCAAGTTGAATCCTTCCCTGCAGGTAAAATCTGAATCCCTGTCCTATCATATCACGCCTTCTTAGACTTAAACGTCTCTAAATATTTAAAACTCATTAAAAACTACATTCGGAGTATGTTGGCTCAACGACTGAATGGCCTTAATTTGCTCAGTATGTGAGAGCAAATAACATGATGGACAGTGTAGCTGAAATGTTTGCACCGTGTAGCCTAAAGCTCGTCAAAACGTTGATGAAGGATCGGACAACCTATAGTCAGTCTTCAATATGCTTTTAAAGTTAAATGCCAATCAACTTCAGTTTGCGAATACTTAAAAATTTATAGGGTGGATACAGTTAAAATAAGCATGCAATTCGTGCAGGCAACTCGAACTCCGGGCAAAAAATTGCTTCTTAATATTTCAGGCCTACATCGGTGGTATACCCCCATCCTTCCCTAGACCCCCGAGCTGAATTCTTTGCCTCTACTTTAATTTTTTTTTCACTCCTCCCCCACAAAATTCTTTAATGTGCTACTGGCACACATTACATTGCGGAAAATTAAGTTTCGGGGCGGGAGAGCAGCCTAAGTTCCGTTACGCCACTGGCCAACACCAAGCACGCACATGGAGGGAGCTTTGTGTATAGAAAACTGGGTGGCCAGCCGAGTTACTCGACTTGCAGGGAAGCTCAACCATCTCACCTTCTATACCTTTACACCCAATGTTCATTTAGCATTATCATGGGGCGGGGGGGAGGCGGGGGGGGGATATGGCACAATGTTTTGTACTGCATGTGTTTCCGAGTAGCTTTCGCATGTTCAAGCACCAAATTCATTTTCTCAAGTCGAAATCAATCCAACAGCTTTTTCTTTAGCTGCCAAACTGTTACATGTCTTCGACCCAAATTCAAGGCACGACTGGATTTTCGAATACACATCACGTACTCCCTCTGCGCAACAAAATCGTAGCAGTCATCCAGTTCTTCATGAAGGGCATCAAAGCCATAAACGGGCGTCCCAGATGGGGTGACAATGCCGCCCAACTCCTTACCCTTGGTCGGCTTATTATGAGTTACGTAAGTATTGGCAATAACCAAAATTCCTCCGGGGTACAAAAAATTTTTCAGTTCGCCAAGGAATGCTTTCGGGGTGGACATTTGACAAAGGACGTTGGAGGCCAGGATGCAGCCAAATTTCCCCAGGGAAGAAGGCAGATTTGTGACGTCCTCTAACACGAAATGGACACGGGAACGATCAATTTTCCCATCCACGTGCGCAATATGTTCGGAGGAGATCTCTCCTTCTTCCACAGCACTGAAGAGCAAACGCCCACTCTGCTTGAGTTGTTGACAGGCTGCAATGGCAGCAGGGTCGATGTCGACGCCAACTACTTTGTCAAAATGACGGGCCAGTTCGAAAGAAGCACGTCCAACTCCACAACCAAGATCAAGGACACGACTGCTGGCAACGCTTGGATCGAAATACTTGCCGCACACGTCGGCGATGCGTTCGTGAAACTCAAATACTATGTCCGGCAGCCAGTCCAGTCCCGATCGCTGAACCTTCTTGGAAGCGTAGTGGTAAACCATCAGCTCATTGATTTTGGCCAGAGAATCGTGTTTGGCGGCTCGCATTTCGGCCAGTTTGTTCCTCAACATTCTGTACGTTGACCATACTGCCCAGCTAGCGCTCAAAGCTGTAGCCGTGGTCAATAAAAAAATTCCACGCCCACACACGCAGAATCCTGAAGATGCCATTTGAACTGAATGGGATTCATACGTGTGCGCTGCTGCGCCAAGCCTCAAGGCGAAAAATCAGACGGCGCGTTAGCCGTCGCTGGTCATGTTGCGCCGCCGCCAATGACTGTGCCAGGGTTTTTAACAATTGCAGTACAAAGGGTCGTTGCAAACTTTGAAATGTAAACAATAATCATCCAACAAACAACCAAATTGTCATCTGTTACGTTTGTTTTTAACAACAATTAAAATCATTATTGATTGTGAGCTGTAGTGATTACAAACATGAAGCAGGTAAAGAAATTTTTCGGGTTTATAGCCGCCTACTTAACGGGACGCCACCACTTCTACAATTTTTCGAAAATTGCTGCTGCCTTCTAAATATCGGCGCTGCTGCGAAAAAATTCGACGTTCGCCGTCGCCACCACAGAATATATCATGAGCGCACACGCGTGATTAGATCGCAGCTTACATGGTCATCGGCCCCAAAAACACACCCGCACGCCGAACATGCCTTCCTAAAGCACCGAACAGAACGAACCAAACGCACTATTATTGGTGACACTTCAGCTCATTCCCTACCAAAGCCGTGTTGATGTGGCTTGCTTATGTCAGACAACGTCAGCGATGAATCGTTTACGGGCTAGCACATGCTCAAAAACTCCACCACTGGCAATCACCCGCAACCACCTCCCCGAGATGGTTCGCAATTTTGCATTGCTCGTGCCTGGTTACTTCCATTACCGTAGCCTGGTCCAGTCAATTACCCACGCCTGGCCACGTTAAAGGTATGACGTAACGAGTGCTTTGTTGAGCTTGTTGATTTTGCTGAGCTGTGATTGCAATTTCGGAAGGTACTAAACGGTTGACGTAACGTTACTGCGCACGCACGACGTTAAGTTTGGAGCCAAACTGTCTCTAACAGTAGTGCGTTCTGTTCGCTCTGTTCGGTGGTTTAGGAAGGTTCTGATGTTACATGAGATTAAGAATCGATTCGCTTTAAGAGCTCCATCACAGAAAAAGAAGAAAAAACAAAATAGTTAAATCATAAATACGAGTCCCTTTTTGAAATAGTCGGCATTAAGAATCAACTACATTACGATGGATAAAGAAACGCTTTAGGCCGACAAAAACAAATACCTTTTTTCTCAAAAGTGTACAAACCAAAAGTTGATGCCAGCAGGCGGCTTTTTATTTTTAGTTTTTAACCTCTCAAATTCTGATGGTTGCGGCAATATTTTTTTGTGTGTGGTGGGGGGGGGGGGGGCAATATTTATTACATTTTTCTTTTATGGAGCTTCCCTAAAAATGCGATGAAATAATCAGAAAAATGCATATTTTGAAAACTGATTTTCGCAGGATTGAAACATGACTGAATTTCCAAAGTTTTAATGTGTGAACTGTGCAACCTACATCAAATAAAATGGTGTAGGCCTATGCTAAAAAAAATTAGTAATGATACTAATAAAAATATTCAAATCATAGATTGAGTTCATTTTTTTGTTGTTATGTTTATTAAACTGCAAGATGTGTAGCTATCCTTGCATTGTTAAAAATTAGTTAAACTAGCCTATAATAATGTGCAGTTGAAATGAAGAATGCTAACATATGGAGTGTGCATTTTCCACTTTACATTTGATTTATTACGTGAGCCTAAGGATGGTGCATCATGTGCTCATCTCTAAAGGACCTTAATTCTAACAATCAAAGCAATCACAATCAAAGTACCCTGCAGCACCCTTCGCCACCACAAACGACCAATGCAGTAATACCACCACCACAAGCAGTACATGACTTTAAGTCTTCCCAAACCTCCCCGTCTGTCCGCAGAACCTCACAACTTGATGCAGGATGGATGCAGTCCCTGCATTGTGCGAGGAGGTGCCTAAAATCTCCCTCAAGTCAGTACCCCAATCTCCCAGGACCCAACCCCAACCCCCAACCCCTGTGGTGGCACACCAAAAGAAAATGCTCCACTGTTTTCGCTTGTGTACCACACCCGCAGATAGGTGTGGCGCTGATGCCCAGCCGAAACTTATGCACCCTCAGCAGAGCATGCCCAGTCCTGAGCCTGGATAGCAGCGCCACATCCCACCTTGAAAGAGCATCCAGACCATGTGGATAAGAGACCGTCGGTAGAGGTGATAGAGAACCCGGCCAATGCCATTACTGTCCCACTCCTCCTCCCAGTCCCTGGCTGGCACCCACCTCAGAACCGTCATGCGGTCCTTGGGAATGTTACCAAATTGGTCCTGTCCAAACCCACGCCTAGCCAATCCGTCCGCCAACTCATTCCCAAAGTGGCCAGTGTGGCCGGGTACCCAGCGCACAACAACTCTAACCCTGCGCTACAAGACACTCACCAATTTCAGCCCTATCTCAATGACCAGAGGTTGACTTACATCCAATTGCCTGTACGTTGACTGCAGAAAGTGGATCCCAGCCACAGAGTCCGTCAAAATCTGAAACTGCCTCAACTACAGATCTAACCTTATATCTAGAGCAACCGACAATGCAACCAACTCCCCAACAAAGGCAGAAGGGAGGCACCGAAGAAAATAACTATAATCCAGCGGGAAATCCGGAACACACACACCTGCAACTCCCTCCCACATTCTCCTGAAAACGTTGCGTCACCACAGACATCCAACCAGTTAGAGTCTGGATCAGAGCCACTCCTGGCTATCGCCCTGAGACACAGGGCAGTCAATGCCTTCCTTCAGCATCACCTACACCCACTGCATGGCACCTTTTGAGCCAAGCAAGAAGGGAAGGTGAAAAAAATCACTGAACCGAATGTAGGCTCGATTCAATGTTACAATGACTGCCCTTTTAGCCACTGACTTATTGGATGCCAGGTACTGGAGGACCCCATGGTGAGCTACAACTTCTTGCCTAAAACCACCCGCAGCCACTAACCAAGACAGCTGGGGGTCCAGTTTGTTACCCAGGTAGCGGACACAGGTGGCATTTTTCACCACCATGGCCCCAACCCGTATATTGCTGTCAAGCCTCTGACCACGCGCAAAGATCATTAATTCTGTTTTTGGCGTGGACAGAGACAAGCTCCGCTCCACAAGGAGAGTTGTTCCCCTAGCAATGATTCCCTTGAGCAACATCAGCAGGTGACCTACATCGATGCCTATCACCCAGACCGCAACGGTGTCCGCATACGCCACGATGCTTCTGAGTAAATTGATATTCTTGAGAATGGCATGAATCGCCATTGCAAAAAGAGTTGAGCCTAAGCAACTCCCCTGCGGCAGCCCTCTACTGACGGGGCTCTCAGCAGTGGAAGGGTGCCCACACCCAGAACCTCAATGACACCCCCTCCCTACCAATGACTGCAGAGCCGGCTTGACCCAGGCAATATCCACCAAGTCAAACACTGCCATAATAGCCAGGATGCTGCTATACAGTTATCAGGCCGCGGAATTATCACCGGTCCACCGGACAATGCCGGACATTTTTTTTGGAGGTTCGGCAGTTTTGAAAATTTACTGGCCCTCACGGCTGGTAGAATATTCCTAAACAAATGGTAATCTCTTTAAATAAAAAAAATAAGATTCTTACTCACAATTTTAACAAACTGTATTATTATTAACCCTAATTATTAATCAAAAGCTGCATAAAAACAAGGGATTGTGTTGACTAGGTGGCTTTGCGATCGTACACTTCCATAAACAAGTAGTCACGTCATCGTTTGTTGGGATATATCCGCATCTTTTGCTTCTCAATGCCTGAGGTGACTGCTGGTTATTAGCTGGCTGCGTCCCCTGCATTTTAAGCTAGTAGGGTAACACCAACGAAAAATCCAACGAAGCTCATCTTTTTTGTTTTGTTTTGTGAAAGTGTTTCTGATTCTGACACAGATTTGTTAGATGATTATTAGTTTAAGTTACCATTTCGTTAAATAAAGTGTAAGCCTTTCTGGAACTGAAATTAGGGAACTGAAAATAGGGTAACAGGCTGGCCCCAACCGGCTCTATATAAATTCTTTGTAAGTCATCAGGTGCGGCTCCAGAGAGAGGGGATGGGAACAATCCCTTCCCCCCCAAAACGAAAAATATATATGTACATATTTGAGTTGACAAATCAGCTTCTACGAAATGATATCATTATTTTTAAAAATCGTTATTTCCCTGCTAAATAATTAAATTTTCTTCAGCAGAATGATTATTGTACCAGACTAGACATAAAATAGCAACATAACTGCACTAGTAATAAATCCAATACACACCACGGCTATCTAGACCAGCGCTTCCCAACCGGTGAGGCATGCCACCCTTGGTAGGCACGGAGCAACTGTAGGGGAAGCCTGAGCCGTTGCTGGCACCAAATTACAAAGATCAGGGGTGAACTTTTTTTTAAACTATGCATCGTAAAATTCTCGCTAATGACAGCCTTAAACCTGATGTCAACCATTTTCAAAAATTACATTGCTATAAGAATGTCAAGTCTTATTAGTACCATTAGTACATAAAAAGTTCGTCACTTCATGGACTCATGCTAGTACCATTAATTTTATAAAAAAAATGTTGTGGGGGGGAGGGGTTGGGTAGGTGCACCATTGCATGCTAGGTCCAATGGGGAGGAATACTGTAGAAAAGTCCAGGTGGGGAGGAATACAGTCTGTAGAAAAGGTTGGAAACTGCTGATACAGACTAAAAAAAAGGATTCACTAGTCATGCTGCGGGGAATCGAACCACGTTGTCTAACTTGTAGACTGCTATAATTAATCTATCTTTTAATGATGATGCTATTGGCTTTCCATTTTCAACAGGTTGTTGGCATAAGCTGCAAGCCCTCCTCCATACTTCTACAGAAAAACAACATACACAGACACTCCTTCCTCCAGACCATTACTCCCTCAGGGTCTAGTCATTTCCCCTCTTGTACCACCACCCCAAAAGCACCCTCTTTCCCCGCTTCACCTCCACCCTCCAGCCGTGGAGCCAACGAATGGCCTCTTCACCCCATCTCTCGTCCCCACTCTTCCCTTCCCTAGAGATCCCCCAGTCTACCAACACATGCGCCTAGGTCACTTCAGCACCCCCACAAATTCCACAGGCCACATCTCATTTTCCCCTCCCGCTCTCCACTCCAGTTCCCCGGTGTCTAAAGCTTCCCCACCACCCTAAACAAAAGCACACTTCCACAGTCCCCAATACACTAGCGTTCCCTTCCACGTTTCTCCTGTCGATATCCCCCGTAGACGACTTTCTTTCCATATCCCTCCTCTGCCTCTCTACTTCAACGTCTTTGATCCCCTCCTCCATTCGCTTCTGCCCATCATCCCACGGCCCCACACCCGTGAACTTTTGCATCAGTCACTAGTACTGACACCAGAGGGAGCCACAATGTAGTTGACATGTTATCAATTGACTGCAGACTGGTCTTCACTGCAGTGCTCGGATGCTACGATAGGAACTTGTTAATTTACAGCGAGTAAAATTGTTTTTTTATTTCGCAAAATTACTAGCCTTCTTTGCTTACCTCTCCCCTATTGTAAAACCAAAGACAGCAAGCCACTGATTAGCAAATATAAACGCATATAAACTTCCCACATTGAAGAACGGCCCAAATTGTAAATTGGCGAAACATCTGGTTTTCCTGGGATGACCAAGGAGCTAAGATCTTGAATATCGACCCTTGAAGAGATAAAGTTATTGGAAATATCCTGTGGGGAGGGGAGGGGGGCGACGGGTGGTGAAGGGACTGATTTTATAACCATCTCTTTAATATGGGGTTGGAGTAACAGTGCTTTTCTTTAGAACTGGTGTTAAGCAAATTTCATGTTTTGCCCGTTTATTGTACGTTATGTCCCTCCCCCTCATTAAAAAGAATCTATAGGCAGCAGGGTTGGATTTGGCAAAAAAATTGGTTTTTACCGGTTTTTTTCCCCGGTTATTATCGGCTAAAAATGGCAAAAATGAGCAAGTTGCTTCATGCACTTATTTTCACAGTAAAAGATATTCTTCTCACAATATCTATGCAAATTTTCGGCAGTCATTTGCATAAATGAGCATATATATTGTAGATAGATATTGTGAGAAGTGTGTCTTTACTGTGAAAATAAGCGTATGAAAGGTAAATAAGAAGTGAATACAAATTTTAAAAGTAAACGATGTGACGTTTTCATAATTTGCCAATATTTGATTATTGAAGCGCACATTTTTTTCTTATTTGACTTCAAGTTGCCATATTTTTGGCCAAAGGGGAAAAAACATTGCAAAAACAGTTTTTGCCAGGAATGTAAAAACCGGTTTTAACCACTTGGTGGCAAAAAAATCAGCAAACCCTAGTCGGCAGTATTCCCTAAAAAAATATATTGTGACTACGGATTTTGTTATTCTAACTGAAACAAAACGATCGACAGAAAAATAAAGGCATGCTCTGACAATTAATTTTCCATTATTTACAGATGAACTATCCTGATGTCTATGAGGATATTTTCTCGTCAGTTTGAGAGCTCGTACTACCGTATCACATAAAACACTTGCAGATAATGACATAAAACTCTTGCGTGTGGGGTAGTCAATGAACAGAAGGTCACCTACATCTAAAACGATATTGACACGGGATTTGGGGAGAAATTATAGGCGGCCGTAAACAGTTTTTCAAGGATAAACGCGTTCTAGTTTAGTCTTTGTGTCTGCTTCCTTCTGCTCAGCAGCGTTTGCAACGTCACGATTCTGTAACAGTTTCGAAATCCATTGAAGGTGTTTGACTTTTTTTCTGGCTATTAGCTTTCCTATGAGGCATCCTGATTTGCTACATACAATCATTAATGGAAGAACATTGCAAGCTACACTATGGAAAGTTTCGTGGAAGTTTTTGTGTGCCAATAAAACGAAGCCCCAAACCGGGCATTCTTCCTTACAGGTTCCCCAGTATGCTTGTGCCGATCTATCTAAATACTCCTGTACACATGTGGGGGTAGTACATATAGCCTTCCACGCACAGAGATAGATGGTGGGCCAGCTTAGAAGTGGCCACAATACAGCAATGAAAATAACTGAAAACTCGTCGTAGAGCCCTGGGACAGGGTTTATTTATTTCCAGGGTTGCACTAGGACGGGTACTCTGGGCCTCCCTGGGAATGAAACTAGGTGGAGGGTGGTCGGAGGAATCACTTTTCTCCACCATTTCTGAAGACTTTATTATTATTATTTTTACCACCCGGAATGTGTGCATTGTGTGTGTGTGTGTTGTGCGTATCGTGAGCAATTGTGAGTGTTTTTTTGCGCTACAGGAGCCCCACCACTACAGGACTGGGGTTCCTGTATTCCTGGGTGACCCAATCCGACCACTGCTTGTCGTTTTCCTGCGGGTGGGGGCCAATCCGGCACTGTCTTCTCCCTGTAGTTTTATTTCGCTTCAAAAGAATGAAATTTCTTGTTAGTGATCGGTGGCATGCACCGACACCCCCCACCCTCCGAGAGGGAGGGGCAACATTTTGTAAAGGACCACAATCACTTTTGGGAGTAGGCTAGACATTTTAAAATGCGCATGGTTAGGCAATGCAAATATTAGGCAACGCAACGTTTTTGTATCTGAAGCACTGTTACACCAGTCAAAAACTTCCACGTAAAAATATTTGTTCCCAATAAGAAAACAAATTGTTCCCAAAATAGATGATTTAAAAAAAAAACTAAAACGACATTTACTAAACAGGCAGAGGCAATACCCCTATGCCCACCCAACACCCACTTGTACGTGCATGCCACTGTTGGTGATGTTCTTGGGACGCATTTTCCGTCAAGCTTAGCAAACCGTGAAGATTCGTATGGTATTGCTCGAATTTGTCTATAAATGGCATTCAACTTTTAATTGAAAGACATAATGCGTATACGTTTAGGTGTCGTTTTATGTATCACGTCTTTTAGTTGTACCAAGAATGTATAGGATGGGGAGGAGAATTTGTGATCGAGACCCCTGCTGAAACGTCTTAGATCAATTTCTATTAGCTCCGTCCAAGTTTATAGAAAGTGCCATGTGTTTTATGTGAGAATTTCTACTCAGTTTTCAGCTTAAAGAGCAATTACATCCATTTTTACATGCATAATTTCTTTACTTTTGGATCACTAACACAATAACTAAACACAAGCACTGCGGTAAGAATACGTTACGTACGTCCGATACAACAATTTAATTATTGCATCACCAAAACACGACACGGAGACTGCCATTGTTTTGCTGGAACGCGCAGAAATTAATGCCGACAGATGTCACTTTTCGATTTCGACTCGCAGCCGATTGAGATCGCTCTATTGGCTGTGAGAACTCGAGCGTCTAACGGCCTTAGCTGGCCGACAGTTGTAGTGGCCAGCTAAGGCCGTCAGACGCTCGGGCTATCACAGCCAATAGAGCTATTCTCAATCGGCTGCGAGTCGAAATCGAAAAGTGACATCAGTCGGCATTAATTTCTGAGCGTTCCAGCAAAACAATGGCGGTCTCCATGTCGTGTATTGGTGATGCAATAAGTAAATTGTTGTATCGGACGTACGTAACGTATTCTTACCGCAGTTCTTGTGTTTGGTTATTGTGTAAATAATCCAAAAGTAAAGCATGCATGTCAAAATGGATGTATTTGCCCTTTAAAATTAAACTAAACTAACCGAAAAGAGCTTGTATTTAATTATTATTTAGTTTAGCCAGGAGCGAATTATATACACGTCCTTTATATAATTATTTATATATTTATATATGTATTTATATATCTTATAAATTATTATATAATTACGTCTCTTATATTTATGGTACCCCTGGTTTAACTTAGTTGTGGGCTAAAACATGAGCAAAAATTAGCAGAAGGAACACGTGGCGCCCGCTGAAAACTCTCACAGAATTAATCAAAACGAATCGAACGTGTTTCAATAATGGCTTTTTAGAGTTACAAATTCTCCTCCCCAACCCTATAATGCTTGATTGTTGCGCACTACTGACTGGTTGGGCCATAATTGTTGCACCCTGCTAAGCGGACGGTAATAACTGTTGCATCCTGTAGAGCAGGTAGACCATAATTGTTGCGCACTGCTGAGTGGGGGGTCCTTAATTGTTGCACCCTGCTGAGTGGGTGGTCTTTAATTGTAGCACCTGCTAAGCGGATGGTCATAACTGTTGCACACTGGTGAGCAGGTAGACCATAATTGTTGTGCACTGCTGAGTGAGTGGTCCTTAATTGTTGCACCCTGCTAAGATGATGGTCATAACTGTTGCACGCTGGTGAGCAGGTAGACCATAATTGTTGTGCACTGCTGAGTGGGCAGTCCTTAATTGTTGCACCCTGCTAAGTGGATGGTCATTACTGTTGCACCCTGGTGAACAGGTAGACCATAATTG
>JAHWFP010163344.1:45641-70628 GCA_023313725.1 Lithobius niger
TGTAGCGCACTGCTGAGTGGGTGGTCCTTAATTGTTGCACCCTGCTAAGCGAATGGTCATAACTGTTGCACCCTAGTGAGTAGGTAGACCATAATTGTTGCACACTGCTGAGTGGGTAGTCCTTAATTGTTGCATCCTGCTAAGCGAATGGTCCTAACTGTTGCACCCTGGTGGGCAGGTAGACCATAATTGTAGCGCATTGCTGAGTGGGTGGTCCTTAATTGTTGCACCGTGTTAAGCAGATGGTCATAACTGTTGCACCCAGGTGAGCAGGTGGATCATAATTGTTGGGCACTGCTGAGTGGATGATCCATAATTGGTGTACCCTGCTGTGCTGTAGTTGCTGTAGTTTTGATGCGTTCGCAGCCAAAGCCATGGCGCCAGAAGGAAATAGAGACAATTTTGCTAGATAATTCCAATCGGAAATTCCTAGGATCTATTACAAGCCACAATCGACATGAGCACGAGGCATCACAGGGCCCTTCTCCTCCCGATAATGCCAAGGGTGGATGAAGCCAGGATCGAACCCAGGACCTCTTGCACAAGAAATGGTCATGCTAACCATTAGGCTACCTTGTCAATTAGGCTACCCTGCTGCGCGGGTGGATCATAACTGCTCTGCGCTGCTGAGTGGGTGGTTGGTAATTGTTGCAACTAAACCTGCTGAGCGGGTCGTCCATAACTATTGTGCTATTTCTTCGCGGATGATCCAAAGCCAAAGCTGTTGCATACTGCTGAGTAGATTTGTTGCACCCTGATGAGGAGATGGTCTATAATGGTTGTACACTGCTGAGTGAGTGGTCCCTAATTGTTGCATCCATATGAGTGGATGGTGCATGATTGTTGCACCCTGCTGAGTGAGTGGACCATAATTACTGCGTACTGCAGCACAAGTGGTCTATAATTGTTGCGCCTTACCGAGCAGATGGGCTATAATTGTTGCACCCAGATGAACGGGGCTGGATGGTGGTGTTGTTGTTAGGTTAAGTAGGTTAAGCTAGTATAATACTGAGCGAATAGTGTAAGTAGGCTAATAAGCTCATTAAAACTTCAAACTTCAAACGGGTTGGGACCATTGTTGTGTACTGTTAAGAAGGTGATCCATACGTGTTAAAAAGTGAAATATAGTAGCTTCCTCGGATCATCATAGACCAGTGGCGTGTACACCATACAGTCAGACTGACAGGTGCCAGGGGCCCACCTACGTTAGGAGCCCCGACCCACCTACCAATTGCAAGCAAACTTGCAAATTTATAATTTTAATATTTCTGTGCACAGACAACTCCTCGCCCCGGGAGCCCGATAGTGACATATTAGTGGGAAACAAAGAAAGTGAACTGTATGCAGCTACATGGGAACAGGAGCAAGAGGACAGTTTGAAAAACTGCCCAAAATTATCTTGTCAAATTCCTCGGTAAACACCTGTGCTTGTGAACTTGAAGCTCACTTAATATTTATTTACTGGTGAATTTTGGGAAGAAAGGGTCTGTGAAATTTTTTATTTGGAGTTTTGAATATGTTAAGAGCCACACACTGGTGGTACCCACCACTTAGTACCCACCAGTACCCACCAGGTACCCACCAGTTAGTATGTAAAAAGGCCTTGCCTTTTCCCCCCACCCCCATTGCACAGTCCAACACCCAAGTTGATAAATTTTTTCTACCACTTTGAAAATGTATGCCTCTCAATACATTCAAATTTCTCAAAATTTTTTCACAGACCCTTCTGCCTTCCTTCCCCAAAACATACTTCTTCTTGCAGTTGTGCCCATCACACTAGTGATATAATACAAAGTTGCCCACCAGTGAGTGAACTGCATTAAATTGTCTTAAAACCATTGCTGAATATATTGGGCCCAAAGTTAAGGATTTTTTCCAAATTTTAATGTGGCTTTTCGAAAATTTTCTCAACTTCTGGGCTGCACTGTAAGCAAGGACCCACGTGTAGTACTGTGCCAGCAGGGGCCCACTCTAGACATCGATATTATCGGTTGTCCAAGACTTCGCCCTCGTGTTAGTGAGCGCACTAAACGGTTTATGATTCATCAAAAACTGACAGTAACAAATCAAAGGACGATAAGTCGTTAATTTGGACGACTAAACAATCAGTGATGTTGCAAAAAAAAAAAAATGCTACGACATAACCTCCTGAAACCCGTGGTTCTACTAGAGGGACCATTACATGGAGGGACAAAAAGTGTGTTTCCAGGCGTAGCACGAGCTTTGTGACGGGTCCCCAGGGAACCCGAGTTAATCGAGCAAGCACAGACCAGTGGTCAGCGTCCTCGTCACCAAACCAAGTGAATGCCGGTTCGAATCCCACGATTGACCCAAGTGGTTAAGAAAAAAAAAGAGTCCTAGGTTCTAAGGAGGTAACAAACGAGGGTAACAAAATTATCACCCACCCCAAAAAAAAAAAATAAATAAAAAAAATTAACAAACTTAAAAAGAAATCAGAAGACCTATTTAAGGCACTTGCAGATTCCGTGATACATGATGTCAGTAATGCTGACAAAAGTATATAAAACCAGACAACAACATAATTTGCTTTTGATGCTGATGATCAAACTAGTGCATGACGTTTGCAAAGCGTCAAGAATTCATTATATTCCACGTCTCTGGTCAACACGTCAAAGAAAAAAAAAAAACAGCAAATGAAAATATGTGGGGGTTTTTAAGATTTGGTCGGGGAAAAAATCGATACAAAATGAAAATATTTTTTTCCATACATTAAATCAGCGTACACAAATAATTTGGTTGAGTACAGTGAAGTATAAGAGTGAAGTACAGTCAGTATAGGATCAGCTTAGATAGTAAAGTGCAGGGGAAAAAAACTCATACGGTTGAAAAATGCTTAACACAACTTGATTTTTTCAACAACCTGCAAAGTAAAAAAAATAAAAACCGAACTGCTTATTAACTGCTAGAAAATCACCAGTTCTCAGCAAATGAGTTGAAATAAGAAACCATGGCACGAAGAGAATATAACAGAAATGACGTCACAATTTGTAAAAAAAAAAAAAAGGAAGAGGAAATAAAGTAATTGTGGAATATGGGGCCAGTTTTATTACGTATCAAAGTAATATCCGCGTGTTTTCAAATTCTCCGTATTAGGCTAGAATGATTTCACGCAAAAGTCATAATTGTGGAATGAATAGTTTACGATCTTGGCAATATGCTGAATTTAGGACGATATCTTTTCCTGTATATTTTGCGGCACTTATGGTGGTCCTTTATTGGTTTCGCGAGAATAACTGGAATATGTATTGTGAGAGGATTATAGGTCGCGAATTTATGTATTTATTTTTACTTTATCTATTTTATGGGCGATCGTCATTCACCGATCTTTGACCAGGAGAGGGTGGGCGGAGGACGAACAGCCCCCGTCGACGTACAGGCGTCGGACGAAAGTCTGACTGGAAAATTGGTTAATGGGACAATTGTCTAAGTCAGAGCCTTTCAACCTTTTTTGGCCCGAGGTACCCTTCGAGTATTTTGCGGACCCAATGTCGCACCCCTGTCCCAAAGTTGAAGAGCTTTTTTCTTCAAGCAAAAGGGTGTTGCACTCCCAAGGCACATGCCACTGCATATACCCAACCAAACACAATTGTTTATTACTATAGACTACCAACCTATCCCTAGCCAATTTCGGCCTGAATAGACCTTTACCGGAGATCGAGCTACATGGCTATCAGCACCAGCAAACGAGCCTCGCTACTGCACGTGACTGCCGTTAAGGATGACGACAGGCACTTTTGCAGGATTTGTTGTGACGATTCCCTCTGCCTCGCGGAACCCTTTAACAACCTTCGCGGCACACAAGGGTTGTCACAAGGGTTGACACAAGGGTTGACAACAAGGATTGACCGGTTGAAAAGCACTGGTCTAAGTAAATAAAAAAAATATAGAAAATCATTTAAACGGAATGTCTTATAATGGATATAGTACAATGGATACTCGTCTAACCGGATCGGATGAACAAGAAGAAACGGAACGGGAAACTAAAACAACGAAGTTTTCACCTTGTTTGTTTTTTGTAACAAAACCAGTATCAGCGTCGGATGACACTGGTCAGTGATTGCATCGTCGCACACAAGATTCTGGCTCATTTGCCGTATCGTAGTAGCAAAGTTACGAGACATTTTTTAAAAATATAATGTGCAATATATTGTTCAGTGTACCACGCATTCAGATTTTTTAGTAGTATCCTGTTGGTATGTCTGCCGTTCCAACTGCATACGTCAAATGCACATTTTTTAAATTCTACCATACGACACGTCGAATTACCAATGCAGTGTTAGTGCATCCTTGTATTTGTCTGTGTTTGTTGTTTCATTTATTAAGTTTGTTTCGTGTGAGTGGGTATATGTGTAGTTTGAGTGCATTTATAATTTGTGAAACAGGCAGACTCCTAGTTAGGCAGTTTTTTTGCCTTTATTTGTGTTTGAAGGTCGTTTGAGGTGGTTTTTGCTAGTTCGTTTGAGTAATTACGTGTTCATTTTGTGTATACATTTTTATCTTTCAATTTTGTAGCGTTTTGCTGTTTATGACGTCTATTTTGTATGTGGTTTGGGGTTTACGTTTTGCGAATTGGAGTTCAAATTATAGTTCGTTGCATTCGAGTGAACTCTAATCCGTTTTTATTCGTGTACCTTCACGGCTGTGAGTATGGGGATACGAGCTCTAAAGCGAAGCCGTTTTTTGTTCAGTTAATTTGTTGGCTTTTTTCGTTTCCATTTTATTGTAATTGCTACGGTCTGGTCTATCATGTGTCCACTTTTCCACCGATTTTTGTTTTCGAAAAAACGGAACGTTAGAATGCATTATTTATGTTCAGATTCCACCGCATAAAGTTTGTCCCATGATGATTATTTGATGGCAACACACTAGCGTGTGTCTAGATTTAACATGTGTCATCTTGATGAGTAGTTGATTCTGGATTGTTTCAGTATCATGGCAAACAATCGCGGAAACAATTCAACTGGCTTCCTGAAGCCCGCATTGAAGAAGTAAATAAGTCACTCAGTCATGTCGGCGGCCCAATTTTGAGATTTAAGACTTCGCAGCCTACGGTTTAAAACCAGAAGATTTAAGGAAAAATCAAGACCATTTAATTTTGGTTCTCCACAATAGCTACCTCAAACAACGTTCTATAACATTTATCGAAGCCTCGGCCCATGGCCACGCGCCCACACTACAAACCAAGCAAAAGAACAACAGGATGATCCTACAACCGTAAATGCACCCAACAATGCTACTTTCCCGGCACCCAACCATTGTTGCATCTTGTTCGAGTGAGCTTCGTTTTACTTTCTTGGCCTTCTAGTCTTTCTTGTCTTTGTTCCCCCGCAATTCCACAGGAGAGTAGGGCCGGGGTCGTACCAGGGTCAAAAGTTGATTGTTTACAGTATTCTCAGGTTGTTCAGGATGTCAGTTGTAAGTATAGCTGTACACTGAGCGGATGGCTTGGAGGCCGCTTTTATAGGCTCATTAAAATTCAAATGAAATGAAATCAAAAAGTGAGCTATAATCCGTTATTGTGAGCCTACCCTATTGTTACCCCATTGTTACGTGTTGCAGCATTGTAACAATTTGGCATCGTTAAGCCCTAACCAGACTGGCTGCTCGCGGCTGCACGCCGACGCAGTATGGTGTAAAAAAAAAAAACTCAATATTCGTTCTGAACGCAACACCAACCACACGATTACTGCAATTTTGACCTTGTAGGCACGTAGCCACGCAAAGCTTCGCACGAAATTTTCTTCTGTCTGGAGAGGCCTTTAGCCTCGCCTCCGTCTCCGGTCCATTTTCTGAAAATTCTCGTGCGCAAACAAACTCCAATACACGGCCGGGGTTTAGCCACGAGTGACTGGGAGGACAGACGGACAGTACTTCACATTGCTTACAGAACCAACGTTGCATTGTTGCAGCTCGTTTCTTGGCTACAGATAGTTCGAACCGTTAAACCCGTTCAAATGAGGGAAATTTCGCATATAACAATGTTGAGAACGGAACAATGAGTTTTCATCCAGGAATAAAGCCCATTTGAGCAATATCGTCACCTAATTTAACAATGGTTAAACAATGCTTTAACGATTGTTGAACATACTGCCCTCGTTTTTCGTATAACGCCCGCAGAACGGGGCAATATGTTCAACAATAGTTAAAGCATTGTTTAACCATTGTTGGCTACAAAGGGTGGCATAACTCTGCATTGTTTTGTTGGCATTATGCCACATTTGTTGAACGTATCGTTTGTATTAGCACTCGTGCCTGTGTAAGTTAGACGATCTTCCCCTTCAACAATAAGAGCGAACGAAGCGGTGCTCGTGTTTTTCTATTATAGGATGAATGGGCTTTATAATGGTTAATAACCGAAAACCTCGGGACATTATAAAACAATGCCGGGGGGCGCTGGTGCACCCTTGTTAACATTGCTTTATAACGCTCTCGGTTTTCCGTCATTATCCTTTAAAGAAGAACTGCATCAACGTTTGGGTGGAAAATAAGCATTCAAAATTTGGTGTATATATACTACTAACTGTACATTCGTTTGTGGCGGGTTGAATACGAATAAGCACGCAGTTGGTTTACATCCGAGTCAATCCGTTCTTCCTGAGTGCCAGGGAACACTGAGAAAGTCATGAGCCGTAGAAGGCGAGTATAGAAATACTATAGGCCGAAAGTAGAAACAACCAAATGTTTGAATTTATAGCGTTGTCGAAACACGGGGCAACTAACATGTTTTAACAGGTAGAAAAAGGTGAGTGGTAACCCAACGTAATAGACGAGCTAACTAAACAGACGGTTAGTTAAGTTGAATATTTCCTACTCCTGTCTCAAGATAGTCGCTAAAGACCTGTCTGACATTCACACCTGTAGCTCAAGAACAAGAACAAGTGTCGACGGGTAGTTTATATAGTTTATATAAGTGACGTCATTTTGGCCACGAGATACAATTTGGAGGGCACAGCTACAAGGTGCACTAGATTAAAATGTAACGGAAAACAACAGCACTTCTAGTCAAGACAGTGCTTTGAGAGCGGTTTTCTTAGGCTTAAAAAAACGTTGTTTTTTCCAACAACAAAAATCACGCGATATAGGCTTAAGAAATCCAGCCTAATAGCATTGGCTTCAGTAAGACGATCTTTTTTTCGCCCTCCAGTGCCCCTTGCAGCTAACCCAGTTACTGGCTTCATCATAGAGTTATACACAATAATACTACGTTGTGTCACTGCCCTATACTACCAGCACGCACTCATCCATGATGAAATCTCCATTCCTAACCAGTGTCGCATCCAGCAATTTTGTTTGGAGGGGGACAAAATATGAAAATGGGCCGAAAGCTAACGCATTTTTTAACAGTTTCAGTGATTTTTCATGCTTTTAAGAAGCTTACTTGGAGAAATTTTTTTAATGGCAGCAAATTCCTTACTTATTTGTTTAGCTTCGATGTAAATAATTTTTCGAACTGGTGGGTGTGTGCGGGGGGAGGGGGGGGGGAGCATTGTTGAGAGCATTGTAATATAAACCATCGTTACCCTTTTTGAGGCGAAAAAGAGGGGCCTTCTGGTGTCAAGACCACATTGATGACAAAAAGGGTTGTGATTTCACCAGAATCGGAATGGGTCTTTCCCTGTTAACCCACCACACACCTCACTGGGGGGCGACATGAGCCAATCCCCACTGATCCAGTCCCAAGCGGTTCCCCATTTAAACAGAATAACAATAGGCCTATTCAACCCTGTGTAGCATCCTTTTAATACAGCTAAGGAACGGATGGGCCTAGGAACAGCAATCTAGGGCCAAGACGTTACACGTTTGTGTTATACGGAGAGGAATGTAAAGTCTCATAAGCTGAGCACGGTTTTCAGATAACTGCAAAACGGTTAGTTAAGTCGAATATTTCCTGTTATACTGGCAAAAGTAAAAAAAAAAATAAAAATAAAAATATAATAATTAAAAAATTAAAATTAAAAAAGTTCAGAATTGTAGTTCGTGACGCTTATAAATTATATCATTTTTGACTGGTAACAGGCAGTACAGCCATAAAACAAATCTTAAAAAACTTTTAAACTCAAACGGAGGAACTGAAGTATGTTGCACACAGCATTTCATAAAATATTAAGAAAGAATTCGATATTTTCATTATTGGTACATTCGAACAGGTCCATTTAAAACGCTCATTTTCTCACAAAAAGAATGCAAACAATCAGTGTTCGCGAATTTTCGACAGACCCTAAAAGGTGTTGGAATACGCTTCGACTGTTTTCATCAATCTTTGTGCTGTTTTTTCCTTCGCTTTACATCGTTGAGCAAGACCTTTTAAACGTGTTCCAACACCTTTTAAGGACTGTCGAAAATTCGAAAAAACTGAGTGTATATGTATTCTTTTTTTGAAAATGAGCATTTTAAACGGGACAAAGTTTGATGGAGAACTCTCACAGTAGCAGGCGACTGTTTCGTGTATTTCATTATTGGTATCATTTTCTTGCCGCTGTCAAATTATCTCAGAACTGTTTAAACAACTCTATTCCACCCCAGTCACGTTATATGCTATTTTGCATCCAAGATCCGACCGGTATTGTATTAGAGCCCTGGTTCCGTTCAAGAGTGTTCATCAACCATAACTATCGTAATTTTTCGTTTGCTACTGTGTTACTATGTTCGACAATACCCTTCACACCGCCTACCGCTCGGCCTTTTTTGCATTAAAATACATGAAAACAATGGGCAATGAACATGATCATCCATAGCTGCCGTGCACGAATGAACACGCTCACCCTTTTTCGGAACATGCTCGACCGTCTTCAGTGCTACTGTGCAAAGAACGAACATGCTCGCCCTTTTTCGCTGCCACCGTGCAAAGCAGGAGCACGCATGCGCCCTTGTTCATTGCTATCTCTTAAGAGACTTTGTGAGCTAAGTGACTGAGGTAAATTTGAGCTTTCTGACTACGCTAAAAAAAAACTCACAAATACATATTTCATACACAATATTTATTATTTTCGGCGCGTAAATTGTTCACAAAATGGATGAAAAGTACAAGCAGCGTGGAACAGGCCCAACTGAAAACTACAATTGGTCCGCCATGTTGGAAAACTCTTTCTTTAATTACTGCGTTTGGATTGGTTGTCATGACAATCGTCTGAACCTCTGGCGTATAAGCCAAATTAGCCTATTGAGACTGAATGGATAGACAACGTTTAAAAAACGCCAGGCAAGTGCACAATTACACAGAAAAATGGGACGTTTCGGAATTGTTCATCCCGATATCAAGCAAAAAAATATTTTATAGCATAAGCTACAAATCACAAGATACACTTAAACGGTTTCCCATTTTAAAGAAAAGCAAGCCAGAGCATTAAAAGTTAGAAAGTTAAAAAGATAAAAAAGTGAAGCCCAGACGCTTAACTGCGCGCCACACACCAGTGAACCGAAAGGAACGCAGAAGAAAGCGTGAAATAATAGTTTAAACGGGACAGAAAGCCATTGGGCTCGAGATTGGTTAAATAACGGATGCAAACCTATTTACGTCGCCTTTTGGACTTATATGTCAGACTACCTGAGCGGGGAATCGAACCCAGGTCCTGTGAAATCAAAGGCCAAGGCTCAGCGGTAGGACCTTGGCCTTTGACTTCAAAGGACCTGGGTTCGATTCCCCGCTCAGGCAGTCTGACATATAAGTCCAAAAGGCAACGTAAATAGGTTTGCATCCGTATTTATTTAAGTTAAGACGTGCATGAAAATTATTTTCTTGAAAAATGACTTTTAGTGCTTTTAATCTCGCATTGAATGGATGGAAATATTGAGAAACGGGTGGCCTTATTTCTTTCAGATAAAACATCTGTCAATCTCAAGAAGTCTCTATGAATCTATGAATGGCCAGGAAATAACTATACCATACGCCGTGGCTGTTTCCTGTGACGTGCATGTCACGTGACTGGTCTAGTCCACTCAGACGGCCAAACAGCCGTTGTTCTCGTTCATCATTGGCTAACTCATAGTGACGTTACGGCAAACAGCCATTGCGCATGGTATAAATATAGTCACAACACAATGCAAAATAGCTAAATACTTAGACGAACATCTCACTTTCTTGTATTCATTTTTGCCTGATATATTGGGATTCCAATTTAACAGGAAACTTGCTACACTCCGTCCGGCAGATGTTTAGTACGTATACGCTAAACTTTAATGATCGTATTTTAAAGGAAGCGCAGCTGTATACCAGTTCCAAACGTTTTTTGATGGCCAAAATAATGAATTAAAAAGTATTCTACGAACGGGTTCACAATAGAGCACAAGTCCTTGTCACTTAATGGCGCTAGCACTCCTACACTCTGAGACATTAAAATCTCATTTACGTTAATGCGTCATTCAGGAAAGGGGTTTACGCCACAAGGAAGAAGGAATATGGGAGTATCACTAACCTGTTTAATACGCACTCCACATCACTCGATAATAATTGAGTCGCACACTGTAATTACACAAGCAATCGGTGAAAGTGCGTGTACGACTGGGAAGTATAGGATATCGCCCGCTTTCCGAGCGCTGGGATCTAACACCGCCCGAGCCGTTGTTGGATTCCAGCATGAGGGCGCGTTTATGCTAAAAGGCCTTCTCGCTTGCCGAAAGCTATTTGCTAGTTAACCGTTATTTATTTATTATTAGGGCTCGTTTATGCAACGAGACCTTCTCGCTCGCCGAAAGCTATTTGTTAGGCAACCGTTATTTATTTACGATTAATTTCCCGTTTCTATTAAATGAATGCGGTATTAGACAACAAATTAAATGTATTATAAATAACAACACGGATAAAGAACAAAGTGCAACAGTCATTTTAAACGTTGCTACAACATTGTTGCCATGTCACGCCATTTCCAAAATTTGCTCTTCTCGCTGAAAACACAGCTCGTAGCAGTGATCAAACGACGGCAGAATAAATAGCTACTCGCAGCGAGAATTCAAAATCCAACATGGCGTCCATTTCGTAGTTATCGAATCGAAGACAAACCTTCGAATGCCGGTATTCAGGAATCTGTCCGTCGTCGTGTACTGACGTAAAAATTGTTTTCTTGTTGTCATAAATCACGCTGTCATGTTGCAAGCATCGTACGTCGTGTCGCGAGGCACGAGGAGAAAATTTGCGTCCGCGTTGTTGCCATGGTTACTACGTATACGGCAACTCGAAAGCCGCATTCTCCGACATAGGCGAGAAGCAGCCAGCAGATTTAGTATTGACCAAATAAAAACTAGTTAGCGAGAAAATTGTCCTTGGGTAAACGCGTCCTTAGTTTCCTGTTGCTACCAAATGAATGCGGTAATAGGTAACAAATTGTATGTATTATAAATAACAACACGGATAACGAACAAAGTGCTACAGTAATTTTAAACATTGCTACAAGATTGTTGTCATTTCACGCTATTTCCAAAACTTGCTATTCTCCCTCGAAGTACAGATTCTAGCAATGATCAAACGTCGGTAGAATAAATAGCTCCTTGCAGCGAGAATTCAAAATCCAACATGGCGTCCATTTCGTGGCTATCGAATCGAAGACAAACCATCGAATGCCGGCATACAAACAACAGTTCGTCGTCTTGTACTGCAGTAAAAATTGTTTTCTTGTTGTGACAAATCGACGCTCAAATGTTGCAAGCATCGTACGCCACGTCATGAGGCACGAGGAGAAGATTTGCGTCTGCATCGTTGCCATGGTTACTAATACGCATAGACAACTCGAAAGCCGAAAGCCGCATACTCCGGTAAAGGCGAGAAGCAGCCATTAGATTAGTATTGACCAAGTAAAAGCTACTGGCGAGAAAACTGTCGTTGCGTAAACGAACCCTGAGGAAAGCGGGCGATATTCTTCTCACCGTTTTGAACCTATCAGTCCGACGTACACATTGTTGAGTCCAAAGTAAGCGCGAGTGGAATACATTGTTACGTTTAGCCAGACGAAGGTTTGTGTAGAATATTCATTAAGACGTAGTGCTACACGCAAAGAAAGAGAAAAACGTTTAATTTTGAAAGCGGTTGCAATGTCGTAATTAACATGAATTCTTGAACGATTATTTTGACGTTTGGAGGTGGTGTTGTTTTCAAAAATTGTGCCATTTAATTGATTATATTCGGTTGCTTTATTCCTTTTTGTCATTTAATGGAAACCAACATTTTTGTAACGCAGTGGTTGCCATGTTGTGAGTAACGTGAATTGTTGAACGTTGTTTATTAGCACTGCCGGCAGGCAGTGCTTATTAGAGTTCGTTTGCGCACGAGAATTTCAGAAAATTGGACAGGAGGAGGCGGCGGCGGAGCGGCTAACAATGCTGCAACATGTAACAATAGGGTAACAGTAGGCGAGGCGCACAATATAGGATTATAGCTCACTCGAACAAGATGCAACGATGGTTGGGTGCCGGGAAACTAACATTGTCGTTGTTTGAGTTAGCTAGCTCGTTGTGGAGAACCAAAATTAAATGGTCTTGATTTTTGCTTAAATCTTCAAGTTTTAAACCGTAGGGTGCGAAGTCTTTAATTTTGAGCGGCCTCAAAATTGGGCGGCCGACATGACTGTGTGACTTATTTACTTTTTCAATGCGGGCTTCGGGAAGCCAGTTGAATTGTTTCCGAGATTGTTGCCACGATACTGAAACAATCCAGAATCAACTACTCATCGAGATGACGCATGCTAAATCCAGAAATACGCTATGTGTTGCCATCAAATAATAATCAAGGGACAAACCTTCGGCGGAACCTGAACACAAGTATCCATTTCTAATGTTCCGTTTTTTCGAAAACAAAAATCAGTGGACAGTGGAAACATGTAAAATGGAAGCGAAAAAAGCCAACAAATTAACTGAGCAAAAAACGGCTTCGCCATTTAGAAAAAAAAACATTAGAGCTCGTATCCCCATACTCACAGCCCTGAAGGTACACGATTAAAAACGGATTAGAGTTCACTCGAACGCAACGAACTATAATTTGTACTCGAATTCGCAAAACGTAAACCCACAAACACACACAAAATAGACGCCATAAACAGGAAAACGCTACAAAGTTGAAAGATAAAAATGCATACACAAAATGAACACAAATTACAGTTCGTTGCGTTCGAGTGAACTCTAATCCGTTTTTATTCGTGTACCTTCAGGGCTGTGAGTATGGGGATACGAGCTCTAATGTTTTTTTTTTCTAAATGGCGAAGCCGTTTTTTGCTCAGTTAATCTGTTATGATTTTAATTTGTTTCAGTACATTTTATTGCACTTGTTTGTTTTCTTCCACTTTTCATTTAACACAAACGGGGGCGGGGGCAACACTCCTCGTCCTCGTTCATTGTTGCGATCCCGTCGTGCTGTATTGTTGTAAGAGGACTGAGAGTTTCAATAAAGGCGGCTCACTAAAAATGGCGCGACCAGTAAGACAGGTGCTGTTGGAGATGAAAAAATCGGGTCTCCTGTCCCAGCGTGAGGTAAACAATGGTGTAGTGTCAGTAGAAAAGTACTGCGAAGTATGGAAGATAGCAGAAGGCTTGGGACTGGATGAGTTGGACTGGAATTTGTATGGAGTAGTTGCAAGGGAAGGTGAGGAGGTGACAAATTTGGGCTTGACGATTCAAGATGGTAATAATGATGCAACCGACAACAATACTGGCGGCGACAATGCACCCACCAGCAACAGTGCCAGTAACGATAATGGTAATAAGGATAGTCGTGCCGCAATTCAACGAGGTGTAATCACTAATGGTGTATACCGAACGCTTCCCAGTACTGCAGTTGGAAGTTTGAACAATGGCGGGTCGAAGTCGTATGTGGAGGTGGTGGCTGCTAGCAAGGGGCAGAAAACGGGGGAAGAATTGGTTGATGCTGATGGTTTTTTGGGAGAAGACGGTGAGGAGGACATGTTAGACCCAGGTCAGGATAAGCCACGTGATCTGGCATGGATCAAACGACTTTACAAGGGTTGCCTGTCCAATGTGTCCATGGAGAGGACTTTGGTTATCTTGGCGGACCAGGCAGGCTGCCCCTATGTGTTGCAAAATCTGCGCGACGCCTTAGCTTCAGTGGTAGACTTGCGTCGTATTGTGGGGATGGGCTGGTTACGGGCCAAGAAAGCCTCCCATGTTCAGTTTGGAGATCGGGAGGCCAAGTTGTTGGTAAAACAGGCAGGGCGGCTCACAGTTGGAGGCCACCAGGCAGTGGTGTATGACCTACACGATCGTACACTGAAGTTTAAGTTGCACTGGTTGCCGTTCGACATGCCAGACTTTCAGATTGTGAGGGCGCTGTCCGGGTACGGTGAAGTGGTTGATCTTCGGCATGAATTACACACCATGGAGGGTATGCACCACTGCCTCACGGGGGTCCGGTGTGGCGTTTTGAAATTGAAGGACTCCATTTTGATTGACGACGTTCCAGATGTGGTCTTTGTGCATGGCATTGCGGGGTTGTTGGCAGTATCAGACAGGCCACCACGTTGCCTGAAATGCGCAAAGCGAGGGCACGTTCGACGTTTTTGCCCCTTGGTCTTCTGCAAATTATGTAAGGTGCTCGTGGCGCGTGATTCGTTGTGTGCCCATTTGGCGCCACCTAGGGACGCTTCTGTTGAGGCAACTATTCCCGGGGTTGATGATCGTCGTGACGGTGCACCGGTGCTTCAATCAAATAGTGAATGGGTGCTTCCACGTATATTACTCCTTAGGAGGGCCGAACCACTCTCAACTTAGTGGCCTCTTTACCAGTTTTTGGCTTTGTTTATTTTGCTTTGTTTTTACAGTTGCTTTATTTTTCGTGAATTGGACGTGAATACAATTTCTTTCCAACGTTGTTTAGATTTATCGTGATGCACTAGTGTGTGTCTAGGCACGTATGCACGTTCTCATTGTCCGAACTTTGGCCGTCCAATGAGAGACGATGCCGACAATACTAACAATGGTTATAACAATACGCGCCCTTCCACGCCTTCCCTGTTACGCCCCCAGGCTCCAAACCATAAAAGGTATGCAGTTCGTATTGTACTGCACCCATTCGTCCAATTTCATAGCTGGAAGCCTCCCCGTTATCTCGGTATCGGTGAATAATCACCCTATGGGATTTAACATGGGGATGAGCGAATTAGCTAGCTAGCTAGCTAGCTAACACATTTACAACGTTATTGAGGGTCATACTTTGCATTGAAAGCAGCTTAGCTGGCATTCCTACACGAGTTAATTTTTGTCAGGTGGGTCATTGCTCTCGATTTCAACACAATTTGAGCTTTTGTACCGCATTATTATTTTTCCCCTAGTAGCTGAAATGTGCCCAACTATGCTTCAAGATATAAGACACTGACACTATGGCGCCGCGCTACAATGGTTTACAACCTCGACAATTGAACTGGTGTGGTGTTTGTTGTGATGATTGTTGCGTAACTTGGTGCTACACACTAGCGTGTGTCTAGACCTGTAAAACGCCGAATGAAGCCCGTCTGCACAACTGTTGATGAGTTCATATTTGAACATCGCCATTTTGTGCCATTTGTGCAACTTCAAGAGCTGATGGCCTCGTTGGACGGTAAAAGGATGTTGAACTGACTCCTACACATGTGCAGTTCTGTACTTCTTGGGCAAGATGTTTCCAGAAGCTTCCGGGTTTGGAAAACGGATGCCAAACTAGCCGTTATGATTACGCAGCCGCTACGTTGCCAAAGCAACGATTCGCTAAGAAGAATTCACTTCTTCTGGTAGGGAGCTAGAGCGCATGTCACTCCAGTTTCCTCAATATTTATTGAAAATTTAACTTGGTTGATTTTTCGCCATGTAACTAACTGTTTACTAGATTAAACTTTGTCGTTTTCAAGCTTAACAAGCGGCTACAGCGACTGCTTAGTCACAACCGGTCTTCTGTACAGTTCCACCACTACCAATTGTGAGACGCACACCTTTATCACGCATTGCAACAGCTATCTCTATTATATAATCTAAAAGCAGTAACCATCAGAATTGCCGGTTAAAAGTGTGTTAGCTTTTAAGCTTATTTTACATTTTAGGCGTAATTGTCAGCTTTTAAGCCTAATTTTTTTTTTACCTACAGCTTTAATTTCGTAAGTAGCAGATAACAAAGATTGGGATTGTATAGTATGCCTATTTATTTTTGCAACACGGTGGGCGTTAGGGCACACAGTTACAGTGTTACAACGTAACGCGCAACATAACCTATATAGATCAGTGGTAGTAAGGAAGTGACGGGAGAGACGCTGTTGATGAAGCCAGCAACGACTCGTAGCAACGTGACGTTGCCGTGGTAACGTGATTTTAGGTCTAATTTTCATTTTTAGGCCTTATTTTTTTTAACTGTAGTTTTAATTTCGTAAGTAGCAGATACACCAAATGGAGAATTTGGTTCGACAGTAAGCTTGTTCATTCATGCAAGAATGCGACGAGACTATTTTAAATGAAGCTAAAATCCATTTGTTTTTACGGCTGCAGTGTTATCCTTAAGATTTCAATTCGAAGATCAAATGTTATTATTTAATTTAGTTAACGTCTAAGAAGTCTATTAGCGATAAGGAAGTAACGATGTTTTAATTTGTCATGTTATTTGATTAGCTTCTGACACCGAATCTAACGTTGTAAACCGTGGTCGTCTTTATCTGGTACCGCTGCGAAGTTGAAAAAAGCGACAAACGCACACGGAGAGAAGACTAAAATCCTGAGGTCCCCTTTTCACGGATTTGCACCTTCAACAAAAACCTTCGCACCACCTGTACCACAAATCTACAGAATTCAAGTCCTGTCGCCCACTTACATGTCGAATCCGTGTTAAACCACGCCCAAACAGACATACTTAACACGAAGGAGACGATTATCGTGTGACGTAAACGTAAAGACGACCTTTACCTGCGATATGAACAAGAACGGGAAACTGCCGAAAGCGCATTGCGTGTTACGATTTTAAGCCTAACGGGTAATAAGCACTTGCACTCCTTCTCACCTGTTGGGTGAAATCGAAAACAACTGCAGACAAATCCTAGATCGTTATGGTTTCTTCCCACTCTAGCTGCTCTATTTCCTACTAAAACTACTACAATAAAGAAGTAATAGCCGTCGCCTACACGCTAAAAGCGAAACGTTGAAGGCGGATGTTTACAAATAAAATGTTTTACAATCTTCCGTGACATCGTCTGTCATCCATTCTATCGCTAACCTTTGCTACTACCAAGGCCGTGCAGAACAATACACTGTTGGAGGCCGGAGATGGGGGTGGGTGAGAAGAATTGCCGACTCAACATCAAATACCACAACGCTTTAGAAAACGTCCAACGTAGGTCTACAAAAAATGTCGAAGGCTGCCAAAACTTATCATACAACCAATATACTTAAACATCAAAACTTACATTCGCTTTGGTGGAGGTTAAACAGAGACAACACCTTAACTTCATTCAAAATTTGAAAATTCGATTTCGGTGGCCGTTCTCTTAAACAGTTCGACATCAACTCTACCTCTGTTACCAGAGGGCATCGTAAGACCGGCTATCAACCAAACCCGTACCAAAGGATTCTTTATATATAGGCTCATATCCATATGGAATTCTCTTCCGGAACAAGTTATTAAATGCTCCTACCATCAACGCTTTTAAAAACGGCTTAGACACTTATGTGGCCTTAAACACAAACTGGCAACTTTCAACTTACAATGAATGAACTTTTAGCTCAAACTCTATTTTCTGGAACCGTTTGGCTTGACAAGTTTTTCTTTCCCTGCTGTTCCTTTACTATTATTGTATGACACAACTCAAATATTAACTAGGCCTTATGCCACGGCTGTGACGTCACTCAACGCCATACTTAATTTCAATAGGTTAAATCCCGTTAACCGTGACTGGAAGTGTGCGTCATCGCAAAAAGTGTGGGTTATCAAGTTACCCCACACTTTTGCCGATATCATGTTACTCCACACATTTGCCGATAACCCACACTTTTGACACTTCCGGACCACACGACCGGGAACGCACACACAACAACCAAATACAGCGTGCAAATAAACGTAACGCATTAAAAACGTACAAAAGGAATTACTTAAAAGGAATAAAATGCTATACCTGCTAACTCTCACATGTCTGGCCCATACCTAAGCTTATTCACCACGCGTAACTTCCCCCACCCATCCTTCTACAAACTAAAATGCAATGACCTGCATTCATACGATACCCTATTACCGTTATTTTTTAAACAATTCTCAAACTACAAACGCACAAAATGAATTACGTACCTTCCCAGAATGTCATTCTATCCCTGCAGTCTCTTATCGAAGTTTTTTCACTCCAAAACACGAGCGAGCTTGCTGACGTGAAATATGGCGAAACGACGCATTCGTCTTCTTCCCACCCACTCCCCCCTCCCTCCACAAACTTAATGCAAAGGACTCGTTCGTCTAGCAAACCACTCCACCCTCCATAAACTAAAATGGAATGACTTTCATTCATATCGAGATATTTTCACAAAACACAAACACGTTTTAATTAAATACGAGTTAGCTTGACGTACCAACCGCGGTATAAAACACTTATTGGTTATAAACGAGGCAACATCTTAACTTCATTCAAAATTTTAACCAACGGCTACGATTATTGTCCCGGCTTTCGTATGCAAATGTCCCGAGCTTCGCCCTTGACCTTTGCATACTCGAGCCGGGCCAATAATCGCAGCCGTTGGTTAAAAATCGATAACCGCTCGTTTCTACCCAATAACTATTACTTATACCACGGCTGTGACGTCACTCTAACTCAACGCCATACAAAATTTCAATAGGTTAAATCCCGTTAACCGTGTCTGGAAGTGTGCGTCATCGGTTCCAGGCCTTCGGCCTCAAAATTGGTAGCTAGGAACGATAGGATGGCGTATTTATTTCGCAGGTGCAGGCTTTCAGAGCTGAGTTGAATTGTTTCGAATGATTTATTCAAGGCCTTGGCCCTCGGCCGTACGCCTTTTCCAAACTACAAATACATAGCCACAACACACCACGAAAACCTTATCCTACCACACTCCACCATAAACAGCCGCTAAAGGAAAGTTTGACCAGGCACAAACTACCATCTCTTGGTCACCAGAATGAACACTAAGCACTGCACTATCTACACTTCAATACCTGCACACACACAGAACCTAGCAACAGTCCGTAGCTTGCTTAAGGGTGCTTTCCCTTGCGTGAGTGACAACAACTCCTGCAGCGTTGCGAGTTCCATCCAAGATGCCAACATCCGGCGCTGGGTAGCATACTGTCTGCATCGAAGCAGCACATGTTCTGGCGTTTCCTCCACCCGACACGCCGGGCACCAAGGCGCCCTTACCCACCCAAACCGAAACCGATGTGAACGGAGGAGTGTGTGGCCCGTGCGCAGCCTGGAAACCAGCTTAGCATCACTGTAGCTCAACTTGTCCACAACTGTCCACGAGGAACAGGCAGGCTGCAAGGCGTAGAAGTCCTTAGCAACATGCATCGTGTCCCATGCCGTCTGCCACATCCGCCACGACCACAACCGCACAATCGGACGGCGCCCACGTGCCGAAAGAGCTGGGAGAACTTCTTCACAGTCCCTCCTCACCGCCTCCCGTGCCAGTCCGTCAGCTAGCACATTCCCTTGAGTGCCACAATGACCCTTTGTCCACCGAAACACCACCACACTGGAGCGCAGCGCAATCCAAAATTTCCAAAGAATGGAGAAAACCAAGGGGTCACTCACAACCAGCTGCTCGCATGAAGATCGAAGGAGCTTGAGACTTGAAAGCGAGTCAGTATGCAACGAAAACATAGGCAACTGCAGATCTATCGCCACATCAAGCGCGACCGAGATTGCTAACAGCTCACACAACATACTAGATGTAACAGACGACACAAACCGCTTTACCGCAACCTTTAAGGACGGGACAGAAACACCTATTCCTCCAACTTGCTCCTGCGCACAATAAGACGCATCACAAAATATGTCGCACCCAACAGCAGTCTGTGCAAAAACGACTCTCACATCCGGGCACCACTCCCAGGGACTAAGCGGCTTAGCACATGCCACCGGTATAGGCCGGTTTACGACGCGCTGGAGGAGTGTCACACCCCTACCAGCTTCTCCCAAGATATCCCTAGCTCTTTCACTGAGCAATCCGTAATCCATCAATATCCTGCCAACTGGGTCGCGCTCACCACGACTCAAATTACGCAAACAGAGGGCCACCAGTAATTCATTGGCGCGGTATTCCACCGGTAATTCATTACACTCTACCCAGAGCGCTTGCACTGGAGTGGATGCCAAGCACCCTGATACAAGCCGCAGACCAACATTCAGAGCAACCTGTAGAACTTTAAGATGCCGTGTCTCCCCAGCCATAAACGGCAAGTGGTAATCCACCACCGAGCGCACGAAAGTCCTGTAGGCCGACAACAGAGTTCCCCTGCTGGTAACACTACCAGAGCACAATGCTTTCAGAATCGAAATCGGAACAAACCCAGCAAAGACTCATGCTTCTCTTCACTTTGTCTGCTCAAGTCACTGTACATGACCCCGTCTACCCCGGCCGCACTAGTACTTTTGCATTTTGCCAATGACGCCTTATACTCAGAAATATCCCATGGCAAGTCTCCAGCCAACGTCCTCACAACCAGTGGGACTTGTGGCGGTGGAACACCCTCAGAAAGGCCATATACACTTGCAAACCTGCAAATCATTATTAGTGGCTGCCATACTATATACCCACCTCTGCTTCGATCCACCACTACTCGGACTCAGAATTTTCCAGGCCTGTGCAAGCGTGGTTGACTTTCCAATTTGCTCACAGAGACGCTCACCAAACTGCTCTTTTTCGTGTCTGAGTATATACCGTGCTTCCTGACATACACCCCCATACATTAACCAGTTCTCATCACACGGGGAACGCTTCCACCGTTGATAAGCCTTCCGTCTGTCCCGCACAGCCATCATGCAATTACGTGTCCACCACATAGGGTGTTCTGTGGCTACCACAGCAGTATTTTGCAAGCGCATTCAGACTTAGCACTAATCCATCGTTGCAACATGCCATTATCCACAACCGGGCGAGACCGCATCCGCGCACCACGCCCTGACACCAAACCATGCCGGGGCCCAGACCCTCCAGATGACCTGCGTGGACGTAGGGCAACCGGGAAGTGGTCACTCCCACGCAGGTCGTCAGACACACAGAATATATACTTCGGCGCAACGATGGGAGAGCAAACAAAAAAAATCCAACACTGACTCTTGGACCCTGTCAAGCTGCCATCTAATAAATGTCGGAGTGCCGTCCTGCATAATATGAAGACCCAAACTGCCAATTGCCTTAGCCAACCGGCGTCCACGAGCATCAACCTGAAGCGACCCCCAATCCCAGTGATGACTGTTGAAATCACCCCCGATAATTACCGGTGGCGGAAACTGTCTAAACCACAATATCCACTCGTCCACTGATGGGTTGCTCGTGACATGCACCATTACTACAGTCACCCATTGACCCCCCATCCAAACTACCATCGCCACGGCGTCTACCCCAATAACTGGGTGCTTTAAAATAAACGTGCGGTATGGCACCGACCACTTTACAAACACTCCGACTTTAAGCCTCGAATATACAAAGTCTGATTTCCAGGCTGACGCATCATAACCATGCATATTATTCGCCTCCTGTATACCTAAAATTGTTTCAAAGTGGCCAGCAACAATCGACTGCATATAAAGCTTTGTAGCGCGACGCCATAGCTGTAAAAAAAGTGCACACATTACAAACAAAAACGACAAGTGTGCCGTAAAAAAGGTGGTTATATATGATTGAAGATTCACTTGTTAAAATGTACACGGATAAAAATTGATGATTTTTAATTGAAATAATCAAATGTAGAATTGAGACAATTGCGCATTTTTCAGTGCTGATGTGCTTTACGAATCATATATTTAAAACGTAAAGCACAACAACACTTAAACATTTTCCCCGTGAGGTGGTGGTGGTGGTGGTGGTGAAGAAGAAGAAGAAGAAGAAGAAGAAGAAAAATAATCACGATTCCAGCTCAAGTCCAGATCTCCGATGTGACAAATCGGAATTTAATAAAAGTTTGGACACATGTTCACCAAGTCCAACAAAGCATACGTACTAAATTTGAGCGGGAACTATTGAAATACAGAAATTAAGCATCGAAATTTCGGCTTTAACATGGGTGGTTGAGGTCAAACCGCCTTTCTTAACAAACTAATCTTCTTACATTATAAACCAGTCTCATAGCAGAAATGAAGCAACCGCCAACGACCCACGGAAGAGGAACAATGAAAACGTGCGAGTGTGTCAATTCTTTGGCTTGAAGGTGAAACTGGGACGTTGTTGCCCTGAAACGAAGTTGAAATTGGCACATTGTTACCTCGACTAACAATTTGCTCAGCGCGGTCAATTGCAAAGGCATGTCTTAAATGTACGAAGGACAGTTATTTTTCACACGCTAATGGGATTGGGGAGGGGCCTGAACGGGGAATGCCCGTTGGTGGGGCAGTGCTTATGTTACAGCCACTATTTGATTACGATATTGCTTTGCGGAGGGAGAGGATTGACGGAAAGGGGGAGTGTTACACAAAGAAAAATTGACTGTTGCAGTGAACGATCAGGCAGCACCGCGCAAATACTGGGAAACAACCACGGGTCAAACAAATCCCCGGGCGAAGCCGGGTCCGATGCTAGTTCGTAATAAGGGTAATGCTTCCTCTTCACGTTTCCACAAATTGCGGGTGATTAATTGTTGGCTCACAAGCATTGTTAGCATTTCTTTATTGTTCAGTTTATGCCTTGCAGCTGCTGATTGGCATTGTTGCTTTTAATTCCAATGTTTAAAAGAATGTAAAACAATAAAACTAATCATTCAGGGTTCCGCAACTCTGGACTGGCTCGACCAACTGCAAAAAGTATTCTCCTTGAGGATATGAAGGACCAGGACATACAGGTGTTTTTATCTTCCCCACGCTTAGGCCCGGAGTTAGTGGCTCACAACCCTTCCGGTAGCCCTTCACACATTTGTGGTAAATGGTATATTATGATTATATTATTATTAAATTTCTGGCTTAGATCATGTTTCAGATTTTAGGTAGGTGCAGTAGTTTTTTTTTCTAAAATGGTTGCAGAACAGCAAGGAGAAGAACAACAAGTGAACAGGTTTCAAATTTACGTGCAGCTCCCTACTTTTACTCGTCCACAGAATTGCACAATTTTTGGAATAAATATACTTTCCATATTTATCTACTATCTGGCCAAGTTTGTTCGAAAAACATTGAATAAGAACGGAGGTATTAATAGGTTTAGTTTTGCTGGAGGAAAGACTTCAATGATATACAGGGTGAGTCAAAAGAATCGACCCAGTGGATTTGGCAGCCGAATGATTTGGTTTAGCCACCAAACAACCGTTGATCATTGTTGACCACGGAGGCACTACGTATTGAGATCATCCAGAATTAACCCTTACCCTGTCCCCTTTAAATACATTTCCACTCTTCCGGTTCCTTTAGGAATAGCGCATAGGTCTCAATTTGAGATATGTGCGGGCTGTCAATTCATCGTTGTGAATGTAGAAAACAGCAAAGTAAATCGGCCCACAATAGCATGAGTTATGACCAAAACACGAGTTATGAAGTACAAAATGTTGGCGTCACCGCATAAAATAATTACAAACATAAAGGTCAAGTATGCCCTAAAAAAGGGTTATATGATTGAAGTTTCACTTTATTTGTTAAAATAAACGCGGATGAAAATTGATGATTTTTAATTAAAATAAACATATGTACAACTGAGAAAATTACATTCATTTAAGTGCAGTTGTGGTTTACCAATGGAATTATTGTTAAAGCACTTAAACAGATGAAATTACCTCAATTGTACATTTGCTTATTTCAATTAAACATCATCAATGTTTTTATCCGTGTACATTTTAACAAGTAAAGTGAAAGTTCAATCATAGAGTTGGATATAATATATTCTTATGCCAATCACATAACCCTTTTTTTGCGGCATACTTGATGTTTTTGTTTGTAATCCGCGTACCTTTTTTGTGGATATGACGTCGCGCTATAATGGTTTATGTCATCGACAATTGAATTAATGTGATGTTTGCTTGCCTCACTTGGCGCGGGTAAATAATTGTTGGCAGTAATGTTTTTCATTTGCAAAGGTGTGAACGCGCGCGCATGCAGTGATCAGGTTAATCAGGTTAATTTTATTTGAGTTCTAAGGCCCTTGAAGCCATACACTCACCCTACTGCCTTAACCTAACTTACGCTATACATTCATGACAGCTTTGAACATATCACACAGGGCCTTCCATACTGTGCAGCTGTACCGTGCTAGAAATCCTTGTAAACCACATCGCTCCAAAAACGATCTCCACTGTGGACACAGTCCAACAGCCCAACAGTTATAGCATGCAGTGATTATTGCTGCTTTAATAATGCTTTAATGCTTTATTCGAGTTAAAATGGCCTTGAAGCCGTACACTCGGTCAAGGAGACTTAAACACTACTTATATCTAACATGACATGACACACCCAGTACACCAGTACACCCACTATTCCACAGGTTCACACTAAAGTCGCACATGCCCTTTACAACTCTACCCATTGGGTAGAGGAGCGGCTAACAAGCTGAGGCTCCAACTGAGGAGAAGCGCCCTGTGGCCCTACAGAACGCGAGGACCCTGTACAAAGAATGCTGACGCACCCCTGAATGCGGGGGGACACCCAAGACCCGGCGCCAACTATCCTCTGTTCTCCCTAGAAAAAAGCAACGCCGATCAGCCCACAGAGGGCAGTCAAATAAGAAGTGATATACGGTCTCGGGACTTCTGCCACAAGGACAGGTCGGGGTACGCGACCAGCCGAGCCTAAACATGTGTGCACGGAGCTGTACATGGCCAGTTCGCAGCCTGGAAATTAAGCCGGAGTCCCGACGCGAGAGGCAGCCCAACGCTTTCGGAAT
>JAHWFP010163345.1:7565-26578 GCA_023313725.1 Lithobius niger
GGGGGGGGGGGGGGGGGCGAATTGGTATGTTCCCTGACTACGTATCTCAACAGTCAGTTTTACTTGAACCCTCCACAGACTTTTAAAATGATTTGGACTGGGTTGAATTCGACTAGTATTGCCCCTCTGTCTACAGGTAGTACGCAAAAGTAAAAAAAAAAGTCTAATTAAAAAAAAAAAAAAGAGATACGAAATACAACTTCTTCATTTTTTCTCGAGTTATGGCAGTGTCACAGATTTCATGTTACACGTGTACTAAAACCTGTAATTATGTTTGTAGAAAATGTAGCTTGGCCAATACCATAGTGGTATCCGATTTTCTTAAATTTCCTATGGGTCGAACAAGCGTCCGTCCCTCCTCTCCCCCGAAGGTGAGGGGGTGGGGGCGGCAAAAATAACCAACACTCGTTATGTAACATTTTTTATTTTGATAATCTTAAATCTGCACAATAAATTACGCGAGAATTAGGCTAAACACTTACATCCAAATGAATGGTGTAAAAAGATTTTCCACTCCATTGTTGCCTTTTTTGTTTGGCTTCCCCCCTTCACTGGTTGACAATATCAAAAAACTTTTCCTTCAGAAGTTGCTTGGTTTGATAAGACCTTTTAAATGATGTATCACTCGACCCCCCTTCCCATTTGAAATTTGTTAAAAACGCCCCTTTGCCCCCCTGAAACCCTCCTTGTGGCGACCCCACAAAGTTGAACAGATTGGCGTTGGATTGTCCACATGCAAATTTGTCAGTCAATTTTTTACTGTATTAAGCTATCTTCATTACTTCTCGAGTTATGGCACTGTAACGGGTTTCGTGATACATGTGTGACTTCGGAAATTTACTTACCCCGCCTCCGTCTTTACGCGAAACTTACTCCGCAAATTCACCCCTCTAGCGTGACGTCAAATGTGCACAGTCCCATAGCGCCTTAGCCCTGGAGAGTGCAAAACGTCTCGTGTAGAACTGCTGGCGCCCTCCAGACGCCATCTGTGAACTAAACGTTTGGCCCACTAACGAGTCCAAATAGAAAGATTCTACAGACCCAAAATCGCCCCAATAGTGACTTTTATGTTGTCAGGCGACCAAAGTCAACCGATCAAATGAAGTTCCAGCCTTTTATGTCGGCTGACGCAACTCGTGCCTGAACAAGTGACGCCATCTATCAGCGTAAACTGCCAGTGTGCCCAGCCTCCTTAATGCAATCTCCGTCTATCCTCTTTATATTTCACGATATATCAACAAATGTTTCTTAGCAAAGTGAATAAGCAGAAATGTTTAAACAATTATTTGCAAAATATTACACTTAAATAAGCAGAACTGCGAAATTAGATAGATTTTTAAATCATAATTTAAAAATTGTTATACGACATCACAGCTCCCAAGACGTTTAGGCCAAAGCACTCTGTAGTGTTGAGCCACGGGAGACGATCGGGCATACTTACCTGGCTCAGGAGAATCCCTGACCAAGAAGGGGGATCTCCCAGGGCGAGACCTGGTCATTGCACTGCGATTGGGTTGACCCTTGCGATTGTCCCAAATGTGGATAACTCGAGTGCATAATTTGTGGTAGTGGGGGATTGCGTTCGCGCTAACCCCCGAATAAATAATCAAAAAATAGAGAAATCTTAACGAATGTTGTTCAGGTGTTCTTCCACCACATAGCCTAGGCTATACAGAGACAGAATTTCCCCGACAGAAAAAATTCCCTGTGCGTCGTATTTAATTTCCTTTCCTTTCATTACGCCACTAATTTAAATTAGTACTCCCACAATTTTCGTGATTTTAGCCTTAATAAACACTAGCCAAATAGTAAATTAGGATTGGGTAAGGGTTTTTAAGATGTAAACACGTGTTTGTTGGAGTAGAAGTTTTGAGAATGTAGGTCTGAATGGGAAGAAGATCGTGAGTCACTAGAGAAAATTGCAAATAAAACACAGAATTTTCCCATTTTTTCCATTTTTAATATTATTTTTCCCCAAAAAAGGGGAAATTTCCCTGTAAGTCTAGTTCCCTGCTTCGTTTAGCATTATTTTCATCTCCGCAAGCTCATTACTATGCAATCGAGTGAAAAATATATTTTAAATTATTTCAAATCGGCACGGGGCGGAAAACTTGCGTTCTAAAAATTTGCAGAGGTGTCCCCAGGATTTTGGAAAAAGTTTGTGGGTTTTTATGAAAATTGCCCAAATTTTCCGTTGGCTATTTATTTTTTATTCCAAATCGGCAGGATGCATTAAAGTTGTCTATTGGCCTACTTATTACTCATCAAAGGGAACATTCAGACAGAATGTCACACTATTTTTGGCCAATTTGGACCCCCTCCCTCCCCGTTGTCACACCTCATACCGCCCCCCCCCCCCCAAAAAATACGTCACGCCGATCTCAACCCCCTGCACTCCGAATGTTTTTTTTTTTTTACCTGTGCAGTTTTGTGAGCCTGCATAAAACAGCTTATTTTGTCTGCCATGAGCAATTTAAGAATTACCAGCCACAAATGAAGGAAGAGGAAAGCGGGGGAAAAAATCTATTGTGGATGAAAAAAATCTGGTAGAAAGAAAAATATTATTTAGATTAAAAAAAAAAAAGGCCCTTTTAAGTAACTAGTTATTTATGTAAACTGTATTTTAAAATGTCGAGCCTCCCCGTTCGCCAATTCCTCCTATCAGTAAACAATATGGCGGCCCATAAAAAAACGCTCAAGCTGAAAAATTTCTCTACAAATTTTATTCTACATTTTTTTTTCAAACGAAGTGAAAATAGGGATCACTTGACAGGAGCACGTAAAAGTGGTCCCTATTATTACTACAGGGTGTTCCTAAAAGGTCTGGCCTTTGATAGACTACAACCTGAAAGTTTGGCCAGACCTTTTAGGTACACCCTGTACAACAAAAAAATTTTTTTTTAAATATTAGAAAAACAGTATGGACATAGAAAGTTTTCAGTTCGTGCGTTTTTTTTGGGCCATTCTGAATATTAAGGAGGGCGGCCCCCACAGGCTAATGTGCCACCGGCCCCACCTAACGTAGCTACGCCACTGAGGTGGGCCCGATTAAGGGGGATGCTTTGGTCAGGTCACAGGCCGAAAAAGGACCTCACGGGTGCCGCACGGTCATGGGGAAAATAAGGTACTATCTAGATTAAAAAATATTTTCCACTTTTTACCGAAAAGTTATTAAAAACGATATACTGCGCCCCTTCCACCGCCTACGTAAGTCCAACCCCCACACCCCACCCACCATCTTCAGTTTTGTTGGAGGGGGGGAAGGGCACAATAAATCTTAAGCACCAGTCCTCTACGAGGCTTAAAGTGGCATTATCACCGATTGAAAGCAGGCAGAATCTGGCAACATCTAGCACTACCTAGTACTATCTAGCACTTGATTGCACCAAGCAAAGGAATGCACAATGGCGTTTCTTTTAACGAAACAAACAAGCCACGACCTCCTTAAGTTAATTATGGAGTGAAAATTTGTCCTCTAGAACCTGGGAGTAAGCTATCAAGGTTAACAATATCACTACCGCTAGATGGTGCCATGGCATTTTCATTCGCATTTCAAGCGGTGATAGGGCCACTTTAATTCGGCAGTGACAGAGTATTACAATTTTTTCTTGCACTAATAACAAAGGTATATAAAAATGTACTAGGGTGTCATCAGTTCCCCTGCCGACAAAATGGAGCGAAGTGATTAGTAATCACACAATAAATTAAAGTTACATTTATATTTATTTTAAAAAAAATTAATGTTGGGACAATACATCAGGCGAGTGTAAATAACCCGAGTTGCATTGGTGACAGGGTTGTGGCTCTCTTTTCCGTTGCTTCATGACATCTTGTTTCTTTGTCCGTTTGCTTTCGTAGCACATCACTAGATGGCTTTGACAATGGTTCCGATGAGCGGTTTTCTGACTTCGGATTTTGGGCAGACAAGGCACCTGCGAATCTGAATTTGAATTTTTGTTGGAAAGCATCAAGAATTAATGCTGGCAGAAATTTCAGCGTGCATTACATCCATCTTGATATGTACTAATGATGCGGCAGATTTTCGCGCTTCGGAAATTAGGCCGCAAACAATTAACTAAGTGGTTCTCAGGAGAGCTACTAAAAAAAAGACGTGAGTGGGAGGTATGTTTTATTTAATTCTACTCGTGATTTTTAAGATGTGGGCGATGGCTTTTTTTTTTTTACTAAACAAAACGCAATCAGCAGCTCACATTTTGTTGTGGAATACAATGTCTATGTTTTAATTCCAGGATCAGCGTGTAAAAGTTGCACATTTGATAAAAGTCATTCTTGAGATCCAAGTTTTTAGGTGTGATATGCCTCTGAACGACCCTTAGATTCGTTTCGAGGTCATGTTGTGAATGGGTCAAAGAGCTGATGTGGTCATCGGTTCAAGGAAATGTTTGGTGACAGTGCTGATGTGTGATCGGATTTTTTTTTTAAAACAATGTCATAAAAAACGTTTCGTGCACTAAGAAAAATCCCATGCATGCACTCCTGAGAACCATGTAATTAACTTTTAGAGGCCTTACAGGTGAGCAAATCTGCTTTCAATTATGCAGTGGTTATTTCGTTGGTTCGTACTGCATTACAAATTGATAGTAGCCACCCGTGTAGTCGCAGGGATGACGGACGGTGGTGAAGCTTGGTCCCCCGATGCTGGGAAAGTATGTCTGGGTCGATCGGCCAATAACGTGGTGAACCGATTAGTAGGTCCATTAGGAGCGGGAACCAAGGTGCCGCTGGCCAATTCGGGGCTACGAGAAAGAACTGTCCGGGGTGCTCAGCAATTTCGCGAAGGACTAAAGGGAAAAGCTTGAACGGAGGGAAGAGATACCCAAGGACGCGATCCCAAGGCAGGGTGTTGGCATCGGCCACACAAGTTAGGTCGTCCGGGACTGGGCTAAAGAATTGGCGAAGTTTGGCATTGTGCCTCGTGGCAAAGAGGTCTACCATCGGACGGCCCCAAATATTGAAGAGAAATTCGCATATGTGTGTCTTTAGAGACCATTCCCTCGAAGGTAGCGATATCTCCGGGAGAGGGAGTCTGCAATGACGTTGTGATTGCCTGGAATGTGCAGTGGGAGGATGGTTGTTCGAAGCTGAATGTGAAGCTGAAAGATTTCTGAAGTAAGTTGGCGAAGTGAAGGGGAGCGCCCCCCCCCCCCCCCCCCAGGTAGGCCACTGCTATCGTGTTGTCGATGTGAACTTTGCTACTTTTCCCGCGACTCGGTGGCGAAAATGGTGTACGCCCAAAAGGATGGGCCGAAGTTGTAGTATATTGATGTGGGCCTGGTCTAGTGGAAGCCAAGTACCCGAGACCATGTTGTTGTTTATATGGGCTCCCCATCCTCCGGTAAGGGACGCCCGTTAGAAGATGCAGGTCCGGGAGCGGCTCGTGAAGCGGCATCGTTTACGTCAGGGTGTGGGTGCCCATCCACCAAAGCAGAGTGTCAACGGGAAAAGAAGTGGGGGGGAGGAGGCGCCTTGTAGGGCCTGTCGTCTGATGGATGTAGGTGGGAGTCTGGCCATTCCGTGATTCAGAAGAGATGTAGAGGCCGTAAGAAACCTGGTTGGCTACTGAGTCCACAGTCCCGATAAGAGAGTTGAGATGCTGTAACATATAGCAGCCGCTGACTGTAGAGAGGACGGTCACTTTCGTTTGAAGGACCGGAGAGCAGAGTCCATCAGCTTGTGGACTCATTCTTTGGAAAGTTGATCCGTAGGAGGGCTGACAGAAAGGGGCGGTGCCAGAGTGGTTGAGGACCGGCAAGAGAGATCAATGGGCTCCATGGCCGGCTTGGGACGCTTTCGTTTTTATGACAAACGCCTAGTTTAACTTGTAGCTTGAGGCGTGCAGAGGCCTCTTTGGCCTTAAGAAGGTCTGCTTAAAGAGAATGGAGGCTGGCCGGAGCCTGTCCGCATTGAATTGGTGAAGTCGTGGCCATGGTGAGCGCAGAGCGTTCAGCTGCGGATGGGACGGTGGAGGAGGGCCCACCCCACCCATCTTATAATTGCAGCTATTTATTTCTTTGGAATATGCGAGCCCCAAAATGCAATTAGTCTTAAATTCTAAGTAATACGGTATGGTAGAGAATTGAAAAAGGAAGCAAAATCTCTTTAACACTCATGTTGTAGTTTAACACCATCTAGCTGTCCAGCTAGGCTACTAGCCTACTGCAAAACAAAAACTGTTAGTCATTCTCTAAACACAGTGACAATAACCTACGGACGCATTTCAGTACTGGTTTGTGTTTTGTGCAACACGACATAACTAATGCTTATAACCAATTTTAGTCTTAAAAAACTGTTTAGGAAGACATTGTACTATTGTTTTTAATGTTTTATCACCTCATTATTAATGCATACGACCATTTTTGAGAAAAACTTGCTAAGAGAGGCTTTTCAATTATGAAATAACAACTTTATAAATACGAAAGTTACTACTATGAGAGTTCACTGCACAATCTTGTTCAAGAATCAGAAAAACTACGCACAATCTCAAAACAAACAGAATACTCTACCAGATTCCACAAATTTTCGACAGTTCTTTTTTTAAGTTGATGGAACACACTTCAACTGTCTTCATCAGGCGTTGTACTTGTTTTTCTTCTGTGGCTCACAACGTAACACGTGCTTGGTTTTGACCTCGGCAGTCGTAGCCTCCTGGATTTTTTTGGCCTCCTTCCATCTGTGCATAAGACGGTTGCTTAGGTTGTCACGCACGATGGTTTGGTTTGAGGGTTGCTTGGATGTTCATTAGCCGTTCATTATTGTTCAGATGAGTCTGTATTCCCAACAATTCAAGGCCTCTCAGATGTCTGCCTCGCCTTGAATTACACTTAGTAAGAGTTGTGGTGCCTTCCCGTCTATCTTATGTTGAGTGCACCACATGAGCACTCAACATAAATAGACTGGGAAGGCACCACAACTCGTATTACGTCTAATTCAAGGAGAGACAGACATCTAAGTGGGCTTGAATCGTTGGCAATACAGACTCATCTGAACATGATCAACGGCTAATGAACATCCAAGCACCCTCAAACCCAACCATCAAATGCATCGTGCACAACAACCTAAGCGACCGCATTCTGCACAGATAGAAGGAGGCCGAAAAATCCAGGAGGCTGCAACCGCCGAGGTGAAATCCAAGCGCGTGCCACGATGTGAGCCAAAGAAGAAAAACAAGTACAACGCCTGATGGAGACAGTTGAAGTTATGTTCCATCTACTTAAAAAAGAACTGTCGAAAATTTGCGGAATATGTTAAAGTATTTTGTTTGTTTTGAGATTGAGCATAATTTTTCGGATTCTTGAACAAGACCATGAAATAGGAAAATAAAAAGAAATATTGCCAACAAATTGAAATTCGAATCGAAATATTCCATCATTTAATTAAAAACGTTAGAATTCCATACTTTCCAGAATCATGTGCCCAGCATGTGCCCTACAACACAAATAAATTAGCCCATAACCGCCTGAACAAAAGTTTCACACCCTTTTTTAGAGTCCCATGGGATTCGGGTCGGTTCTCGGATTCGAACCGGCATTCTCTTGTTTTGGAGCCGACGACGCTGACCACTGGGCTGAGACTGCTCGCTTTGCTCGGGATCCCCGGGGCCCGCTCACAAAGCTCGTGCTGGGACTTAGTTTTTCGCTGTTGTACGTTGAAGGCGTACATTCGTATCTAGGCGGCTATGGGTTAGTAGCATAGATTTTTGATCTCTACAAAACACTGTATTTACCAAGTGAGGAGCACCTAGCCAGCTAGAAGAACCTCCTACACAAAGTGTTTTGCAGTTGCATTGCACCTGCACGTAAACTAGGCCAAATAAAAAAAAATTGTGATGTAGGCTAACCCTATCAATGTAGACCTAGTTTGCATTTCATTTCATTTCACATAATTGGAAAAAGAAAGTCGGTTTTCAGGCAATTTTTTATTTAAAAAAACAAGCGGGTGGGGGTTTTTAGTTACTGTTACTTTTTTTTGTTTTCAAAAACGTAACTATTGATGGAAAATAAAACAAATATTGAAATAAATAAAATTTTGCTACAAAATTTCTTTTTTACCCCAAAGTGTATTTAAATCAGGTTTGTAAAAGTGGTTGCTAGTTACTAGTCATGTCTGGTATTGAGTTAACCATTTCAGGCTTAACCCTTTCAGTGCTAAACCCGAGAAAATCTCGGGCCAAACACAAGCACAGGTTGAAGTATTAAAAACAGAGTCCTTACTACGCCGACTCTAGAGACGGCCGTGGCCGAGTTGGTAGAGGCGTGTGCCTCACGTTTAAGAGCTCCTTCAGGTTGCTAGTTCGAGCCCCGTCCACGTGTACCCCTACTTTTTTGGAGATATAAAAAAAACTCAGCTCTCAAAGGGTTAAGTTGTTTACTTCCTGTCACGGATGTGCGATACTATCAAATTTCGATACCGATACTCAATAGGTATCGGAATCAGCATTGATACTGCCCAAGGTATCGAAATTCGGTAGTATTGAAAGTATCGACCATATTCACAACTTGTATCGAGGTACCTACGGGTCCTAGACTACGCTGGAGCAAAGCAGTACTGCAGGAAAATGGGCCTAATGTTACAACACCATCCCTGACGCATCAGTTCATCAGCAACCGTTAGCAATATTAATCAGTCAGTTAGGTCACGATGAAGGACTGGATTCCAAACACGTTTCTGAGAAAATTTCAGTGGGTTACAGCACCTTTTGTTTTAATTTGTATTAAAAAGTACAGGGTGGTTCACAAAAAACGCAACAGCAAAATTTTTCTTGTTTAAACTTTTTTGTTTAGCACCCTTCAGAACTGTAAAGGGACTTTAAAAATTACCCGTTCTATTAGACACCGTCTGACCCTGGAGGGTGCTAACAAAAATGTTTGGACTTAGAAAAATTTTACTGTTGCGTTTTTTATGGGCTACCCTGTATAAGTATCTGTACCAAAAAAAGTACTGGTATCGCAAGAAGCATCAGTATCGAAAAAGTATCGGCATCGAAAAAAGTATCGGCATCGAAAAAAGTATCGGCATCAAGAAAGTTTTCGGCATCGTAAAAAAGTATCGGGATATCAATACTTAAGTTGCAAAAAGTATCGTATCGAAACAAAAAAAGGTACCGCACATCCCTGCATCCTATGCTACTTTCAGTTTAGGACGGGATGACGGCCACTTTCTTTTTAGTGTTTATTTTGCTAAAAAACGAAATCAAGAAAGTAGATATGCAATTTTGTTAGGGTGACAGCACTCGCGCCAACACGGGCTTCACTCTCGGCTCTCCAAAAGGCAGACTTGTGCAAGGCAACGGGGAGAAGCACCAGAAGTCAAGACAACGCAGAGGTCTCGAGACATTGAAAAAGGCAATAAAGGAGCTCACACCAAACTCGGTCTCAATCAATCGAAATCCAGGGAAATCGTGCTCAAACCAGGGCAATCAGAAGGATCGGCCCGCGAACCCTACAAATTGGCGCCTAAAAGGACAAGCAAGGTAACTAGTTTCGTAAAAATACAAAAAAAATTGACATTTTAGGACTTTAACAGAGAAACGTGGGCAGAAGTTAGGCCTAATGGCCACGCGCTCGCAAATTTCAAAAGCTGGACGATCGATCGTACGTAAGAACAATCGCCCGGAGGGAAATCCTAAGTGATCTGTACGAACTCTAGTATGAATGAGACATTTTTTTTCCAAGAAAATCCGCATTTTTTTTTTCACTCGAATTGGCAAAACGTGGACACCATTGTTCACACTTTCGTAAATAGTTACATCAAGTTGATGCATGCTCTACCATGCGCCACTATGGCAAACTTGAACATTCAGAAACAATCGAAACAACAATTGAAACAATCATTGGATTCAGCAGTTCAAAGACCGACCAAAGATTCCTCAAACGTTCAGCGAGACAGTTCCAGGAAAAAGTAAGTGCTAAACACAGTCAAGTAAACGAACTACGACAATCAATGGCGAAACAAGTGAACAAGTGATGAAAATTGTCACGGACACAGAATCATTTTTAGACGACAAGAAAGTGCGTCAGACAGTGCAACAGCCATGCCGACAAGAACGGACATACTGAGTAACAGACGGCACACTAACTCACCACCAGTTCCACCAACGATGCCCAAAACAGCAAAAGTGTTGGTCGTAAAATGCCGCAGCCTACAAATGGAAATCATCGGTCACTACAAAGGCTTCTGCCACAGATATTTACATGCGAAAAAAGAGAATTGGCACCAGAACACACGAAGACGAACTGAGAGCCAAACACAAAAGGAAGATGGATGAAGGGTACATAGCATACCTAAAAAGTGTAGAGAGAGAAAAAAACGGCTTGCCACTCAGTTACTCGATCGCCGCGGGAAGACGATATGCTGCGGGAGCTATCAATCGTCCCACCGCAAACCAAGACCAATGTCACTAGTTTCCCAGACATTAACAAAACCGAAAAAAAAGAGAAAGCGCCCGTCCTACAAACCACCTATGGCTGGGGTGGCCTATTCACCCACAGACACGCACCGCTAAAACCACACGTGCTCTCTCAAAGACATCAGGACCGGAAGAAACAAATCAACTGAGTGCGACAACAAATTCTTCACCATATGCGAACACCTAATCCCGGACGACGGAACGCGAATTCTAGGAAACACTTCAGCAACCACAGACCGAAACACGTTCTGTGGGATGCGGAACAGATTTGGGGTGGCATACCTTCACGAGGACGACATACACCATTATGATACAGCAGGGAACAAGATTTGTCATTACCCGATTGCAGTCAAAGATGTAACACAAGGGATGAAACCAGTTTACTGGAACGATATTGGAGAATTACCAGTCCGGAGACCACCAGACGTCCTACCACCTAAGTACCAAAGGAAGCTTTCAGTTACTCACGACCACCCACCAGATCAGGGCAAAGTAGCTGTGGACATTACCAAAATGAACCACAAGTCGAGAAAGAAACAAGGACGACCCAAGCCCCAGGTTTCACACTAGTGCAACGATGAGCACCACAGGAAAGGCGCGATTCAACCAGGCCGGACGGTCAGAATGCTTCACGCCAAGTTTGCAAAGATACAAACAATATCAATGCACAGGAATTTTTGTTTTTCCCTTGACATTTCTCATTTAAAATGTAATGTTTACAAAATCGTGTAAAAACATTCGTGACCAGTTCACCACGCACAGACACGATCACTTCAGCTTCCTCATCCTCAGTTTCATAAACCTGGAATGGAAACAAACAGTATTTGCAACGAACTAGCCAAGCATGCACTCACTGCAGAACATCAGAACAGACAATTACGATCACGATTTATCAGTGTTAAATTTAAATGTGTACACCTTTTCGTGTGCACGTTAGTGTTTCGTTTGGATGAAATTTGATATCTATCATTACAGGGTTTTAAGCATTCAAATCAAATACGATTTTGACGTTCGATTTTACGTACCTTAGTTCGGAGGAAATTTCCCCTCAGGGAGAACAGGAGTGGCCTATGGACTAAAACATAGCCTACAGTTGCCAAACACACTTTTTTTTAATGTAAGCAACCATCACAGTGGTATCAATGTTGAGTTGGTAATCATTTTTTAATTATCCAGGTGAACCATGGAGTAGCATATGCAACAAGACTAGCCTACCCGCTAAATCTGCATAACACCACTGAAAGTAATTAATGAATCTCAACTACACTTTTATTTACAATAATGCATTTGAACATTCAATTGGAAGCTTCCTTTAGAAGTATTTTAAGTTAAGACAAATGTTTTTTTTCCCTCATCACCTTTTGTGTGAGTGCCACCAAGGTAAGAATTTCTGACACTAAGCGAGACATATGTTGGAAATGATTGTATTGTATGGCTCACATGGAGTCATAGGTTGGTCTGACGATGATAGCATTGTTGGAGAATGGAAAGTGAGGTCCACACCTTTGCGGCATGGGTTACCCCACTAACAAAGGGTTTGCAGCTCTTGGTCTAAGCGTTAATCAGGTCAGGTAATTTACTTCGTAATCTCATGTTGCATTTTAAGATTTTTCGAGTTCTCAGTGCACGGCGAACTGCGGTATGCCATTTGAATTTTGAAAGCAATGTGAAGACGTAAGGTTTTTTTTTTGGTGGAAGTAGGCTAAACCACAAGGTTGAAAAGTTTAGTTGTGCCCCGTGAATTTTCTTTTCTGGACGGATAGAGCTGTGGTATTCACATAGTGGACAAATCTTCGTGTTTACCTTAGACCTACTCGGGCAGCAGGAGTGTGAAGGAATTTTTTTTAATATTGTTACACCACTGCAGTCATTGAGAAGCATTTTGTTGTGACAGCTCCGAGTAATTCACAGTAGACGTGAATGTAGGCTAAGATTGACATTCAGGGTTAGCACATATGGTTTGGTGAATTAACATCTTTGTTAAATTGTAATCATCAAGATACAATTTTTAAGTCACCTTAGGTCAAGGAAAATTTTAGAACTGCATGTCTGTCTCAATCATAAGAGAGCACTAAGCTATCGATGAACATTGTCTTTCAATCATGTGGTACCAAGTTGACCATGCATCATTTATACAATTTCGGCAAATGGTATATGCAACAAACACTCAGGGAGGCATTTTTTTTATCCAAAATTCACAAAACTGTAATGCGATATTGGTAACTCGGCATGACTAGGCTACCCTTGTAACTATCGCAGGCAGACTCATTATGGGAACTGACCTGCAGCATATGCTAGATTTCATTTAAGCCACAATTTGAAGAAAGAAAGTGTCACTAACATTATTATGTCATTTTTTTCTAACTAACTATTGGAATACATAGATTGTTCCAGTGTTGGAAAAAACAGCAAGTCAACAACTACGGATGAAGTTTTGCGCTATCTCAGGAGAGCATGAATTTTTTGAACCAGAATCTCGGTCATTACCTGCACTGACATGTTACTAACATCAAATAAACGTACAACTGCGAGAATAACTTGGGCTATAAGAAAGTTAGAAGACTTATGTACTTATACTTGGTTTAGTTCGCCATTAAGATTGTACGTGCATTTAACACGGTGGAGCAAGTAGGCTACCACTGTAATTTCACCCGAGTTTTTTAATTGCTCAGGGACATACTGTCAGAATTTCTGTCAGACATACTGTAATACTGTCAGAATTTCTTACATACTTACATACTGTCAGAATTTCTATGTACGAAGCATTTATAAATGTGTATAGCAACTGAATTAATACTTGAACAAATAAATATTTTATAAAGCAATCTGCGAAAATACAGATTTAACTGTAATCCTTCATATTCAACTTTTATTCACGAGAACAGCTCTCCATTTGGTTGACTAGGTCTGAGTTTTAATAACTTAGTATTTCTAATTTGTTCTTAACAGCAGCATTGTATGTACTAAACTAAACTAGCAAAAGGTTTTTTATGTTTTAACTTGTGAATTTTCAATTGTTAAATTTAAATTTGTTTCCCTTAATTATACAGTGTTTTATCAAACTTTGATGTATGGTCCAAAACTCTGCATCACTGCAAATTTCGGAGAGGGTGGACAGTGTTAGGGAGACAGCGCTTGCCCTAACATGGCCATTGGCCGGCTTCACTCTCGGCTCTCCAGAGAGCGCATTTGCGCAAGGCAATGGCGAGAAGCACCGGAAGTCAAGGCGATGCGGAGGTCTCAAGACATTCAAAAAAGCTGTAAACAAGCTCTCACCACAAACTCGGTCTCAATCAATCGAAATCTGGGAAAATCGTGCTCAAACCAGGGCAATCAGGAAGCATTGACCCGCGAACCCTACAATTTCTTCCACAAAACGAATTTGGGATACTGTACTTAAAAATTGCCATAAAATAAATGTGCATGTTTCTCCACAAATAAAAAATTACCGTAACAAGGGTTCATACGGATGTGATAAGAAAAATTTCCACGACTTTTTTCCAAAATTTTCCATGAATCAATAGCGTATTTTCTGAGGAAAGTGTATTGCTTTTTATGTTACCTTTATGTTGCTTTACCACCTAATGTACATCGAATTAGCCCCATGTTCAAATTTAAAGATAGGCTCTGCATGTTACTTATTTCGGGAACTAAATTTTTACACCCACTTTCTTCAACGACATCCACAAACAAAGCAACAATATAAGTCGAAATATTGTTAACGCCATGGAGCATGCAGAAACACAGCAAGATACAGTGTCGTGCGCTAGACCTAACCATGCCGAATTACATTTAAAAATACTTTACGATTGTCGAAAGATATGAAATGCTGATTAAGTTCATTGCCTCACTCTCCGTGGCTGCAACATCAATGTTTATTAAAACTGCAACAAAATGGTTTCTTTCTTAACTTTTAAAAATTAAATGATAAAATACTTTCAAGCACATTTGTGCAAATCCTGGTCCGGATAACCTTACCTTATGTAATTTCGTTACGTCTAACCAAGAATTTGGTCTAACTGATAAGTGTGATGCCAAAAGTCACTTTTTTTTTTTGCACTTAGTGATATGAACTTTTTTTCAGGGGTTTTAAGAGTTTTCGCTGTGAACAAGAGTAATGTAATGTAAATATTTGTACACTTAATGGTTCAGAATATGGTGACTTTCAATAAACAAGGTTCTACAGGTATTCAATGATTTTAGTCTCCAATGGAAAACTAAAACACCGAAAGGGGGTGGGCGTGTTTAAGACCGATGCCGGTGGGTCCAACTTTCTTTTTCCTTACTGGCCTCATTTTACTTATTTTCGTCAACTAAGTTGCTTCACACACATGTTTAATACATAATGTAATGCAAATTAAACATTAACTTCATATGAAAGTGCTTACCGCTTCCCAGAATAACTACCTCCCGACAGAAGCCACCGGCATTTCTAGCTGGCAATACTGTACCTATAAAATGGTCCAACATAATCTAACAAACAAAAGGTAACATTTTCGTACAATTTAATAAGGTTTTCGTTACACAAGAAAACTTTAACAATAAACCATTGACTTCTTTATTCACTCCGAACTAATCACAGTTTCAGTGTAGCATACTCTGTCACTTGGTAAGCTAGTCCCCACATCTAGACAGACAAATTTTGAGTGCAGTGTTTCTGGTGATATCACGTTTAGGGTGAAGCCCCCATTTCTTATCTAGCACAAACTTAGAGCGAGGTAACGTAACTGCCAATATTTGTGCCGAAAACACACTTGAAAATACGGTCGTCCCCTATAGTTTTCACAACACGAGGCTGCACAACTCGCCTGCAACTTATCAGCAGTAAGTAACACCGACTTTATGGTAAGAAGAAGAAACAGTCAGCAAATTCAATAGTTGTTACGTTTTTGTCTCCTTCAATGCTATCATATCAAGCAAAAAAGTTTTGTATTGCATCTTGAGTGGCCCCGACATGTTAATAAAGTGGCCTCCGTCATGAACGCAACATCTTGGATTCTTAAAACTATTTGAGAGGTCTTCACTCATTTCTAAAAAAGAAAAAAGAAATCTTATAATCCCATCACTAGCTTCCTGAGAGTAATCCTCAAATATTTCAGAGTGAGTGTTTTTATTTTTAATTAATTCAATCCAAACAACTCCATGTGACCAGTCCATAGCAGTCTAATCAATACAGTAATGGTGAATGAATTCATTTCACATGTGAACGAACCCATTGAAGATCTAAAGATACTCGCACTAGATACCAAGTAGATAAAAATGATAAAAACAATGAAGTTAAAAACATGACGGGCAAGGAAAGCTTCTTTCCTGTGTCAGTACAACAGTTTTGTCTGGTCTATAAGCCACTCAGCCGTATCTGTATCAACCCTTCATCATGTTTAATCAAAATACCTCTGAAGAACATTACGTTTGCTAAAGTTAGGAAAAGAAACTTAGGATGCATGATAAACAAGAGAAGTGATGAAAAAACGTGACGAAATCAGATGGAAAAAAAACAGATATAGTGTAAAAATGGATATTCTATCGAGGTAAGGTACTTTACCTGATTCTCCAAGTGGAGAACAACGAAATCTGTGTTACAAAATCAGTGGTAGAAGTCGATATAAAATAAAATTAGGACATCATGTTGGACCAAATTTCAGGACACTTTCAGGACATTCTTTCGAATTTTCAAAAGTATTTTAACTACATTTCAGTCTTGAATATCAATTAGGCAAGTGTTCCTTTTACAATGACATTTTTATTTAGGCAGTTTTCTTTTTCTTAGCTGAAGGGCGATTCCCCGATTGTTTTGCTCGCAAACTTGAGTACGTTTTCATTTTTTACATTTTCCAATTTGTTAAGAACTTCAAACGGTTTTTCAGTATCAATCATTATTTGGACAACTTTAAAATGTAGCACTAATTCAATTTGTAATTTTTGTCACATACACCGGGAGCCACCATTCCAAACACATAGGCCTAACATTAACGGTAGCGATAGCCGAGTGACGGGCGGCTATCACATGATGTGTGATAGTAAAAAGTCCATAATGGCAGATACTGGTGGCTAACTGACTAAACATGTTGCTTAGCAGCTGTCAAGGTCCATGCAGAAGCATTCTCCCCAATTTCATAAACGATAACAGTGCAAGCGCTTTATCGTATATTACCGTATTTGTTATGCCAGTACAATAATAATAATAATAATTTTATTGCACTAGAACAATACTTGAAGCTCAAGAGCTTGTATGAGCGTGCAATACAAAAACACACAAAAATTTACAAATAAATAACAAATAAATAGCTTAATATATACATACATAGTTATTTACATACTTCATTTATAATCATGTTACATTTGTTATGTTTCTAGTTTCCTTCTTATTTCTTATGTTAATTTATTAATTTTTTTTTATTACGGTTCATTAACGAACATATTTTTTAATTCCGATTAAGTTTCCCTTTATTATCAATATTTAGCATCTCATTTGTTAGTTTGTTAAAAATCATAGGGATATAATATTTTTTGTTTCTTTGACCATATTTATTTTCCCATCTAGGTATTTAAAATCTTACAGAATTTTTTCTTAGCCTACTTTGTTTTTCAAGATTGCAATTTTTGTATTTATTTATGTAATAATTATTTGTTATTACTGTATGATCTCTTAACTAAATTATTTTTAACATCATTTTGCTTAAAAATTTCTGCTGTAGATAAAACATTGTTTCCAAACAAAACTTTAACAATTTTGTTTTGCAAACTTTGTAGCCTCTTAATTATGAAGTCAGATGCAAAACCATACGTTTCAATGCCATATCTTATGTTACTTTCTATCCATGCCATGTAGAGTATTTTTTTATTTTTATTATTTAAAATTTTTTTGACCTGATGTATCTTTGCTAGTAAAGCCCTTAATTTGCGCTGTAACAGTATAATATGTAATTTGAAATCCCAATTTATGTCTATGGTTAAACCCAGATATTTCACTTGTTGTTCTGTACTCAACTTGCTACATGTATTTATGCAACTTACATTCCTTTCATTTTTTAACATATAATTACAACTTTTCCCTCATTCTTCATATTCATCTTTGGTACCGTTATACTCATGAAACATGTTTTGTTTTCACTTATGTACATTTCATTTTCCATTAGCCAACAATTCAATAAATCAAAATTATATTGTATATTTTCTATCATTTTTTCTCTATCATCATGTATGGAAATTAACACCATGTCGTCCGCATACAAAAATAAAAATGTGTTTTCAATACCTTCTTCTATATCATTTATAAAAATCAAAAACAACAAGGGTTCCAAAACAGACCCTTGTGGAACTCCAAACTCAATATTTGATTTATTACTTATTTCATTTTCGATTTTAACCATAGCATTTTAATGAAGGCTAAGATAATAAATCCTTTTTATTAAGTGCGATTAATTTTAGAATTTCGATAAATTTCAGGACATTATGTAAAAAAAAAAGGACATTTCAGGACAAATTTTCAAAAATCAGGAATTTCGGGAATATCAGGACAACTTCTACGACTGCACAATGGGATCAGATCCCCACCCACCGGTGCATTGTAGTCGTCATATTACCTACTTCATTATATGCAAAAAACTGCCGCCTTTGCTCCTCTCTCTTCCGGCTTTCCTGCCGTCTCACATTTTCAATAGAAGAACCGTAATATTTCACGCAGAGAGACATCCAATGCAACACAGATTTCGTCGTTCTCCACTCGGAGAACTGTAATTCTGTAGGTAAGTACCTTACCTTGGTAAAATATCCATTTCTCCATCATGGGTTACTCCTCAACTGTGTTATACAATTCGGATGATTATAAAACGTGCCACATAATGAAATGTTACCAGCACCCACACCGAACCACATGATGGCGCACACATCCTCTTCAGACCTCCCAGGCCACCAAAGAACCCCAATCATCACAAACCCCGACCAGTGCGTAAGGGTCTTACAATAGATCCTGACAACCGGGCAAAAAGCACGGCCCACGTCTAGCCATAGCAGCCAACTCAACAAACAAAGCTGCCTTTGTCAGTACGGTGTGACAAGTACCGTAAATCGTGTATTAAAAGCCCAGTTGAAGCTAAAGCTCACCCCCTAAAATGCTGTAAAGTCAAAATCATGAAAGAGTGGAGTTAACGCCCACCCCTCAAATTGTCGCTTTTCTACGAAAAATTACCTAAAAGTTACATGATGTGAATAAAGATAGTACTGCTTGCTATGTTACAACTGACATAACGTCGAATCTACTTTGGTGTAACGGAAATTACTCGCATTCACAGTCAACGCAACACTAATAGTTCCATGCAAAAAATTAGTTACACGTGAATTTTCAGTGGCTGATTTCTTTGCCCCCTTCACGCAGTTCACTACACCTACAGGGTGTTTAAAAAAAAACGCTACACGTTGAATTTTTCTAAGTCCAACAACCATTTCCCGTCACTATAACCCTTATCCCTGACCTCAGTAAAGAAATCAAGAAAGTTATTCCTGACCTCAGGAAAGAAAGCTTTCATTTGCATTTCAAATAAGAACGCAAAAGGTAACAAAAGCATGTGACAGCCGTGGTTGGTGG
>JAHWFP010163345.1:30186-42738 GCA_023313725.1 Lithobius niger
TTTGAAATCTAGGAATTCCTCACAGAACTGAATGTGTCGATCGGGATCATCTTCGTCTAAAGCGTGGATACATTACTTTTGCGAATTGTTATTTGAAATCCAAATATTGTAAATGCATTTATTTTAACTATTTTATTTGAAGGCCACATAAATGCTTTCTTGTTTCTTTGTATTTAAAATAAAAAAATAAATGCACATATTGTTTGTTTTGATCGCCTCCTCCCCTCCTCCCCAACCCCCACCAACCAGGGCTGGCACATGCGTTTGTTCCTTTTGCATTTTTATTTGGAATCCAAATACCGTAAAAGCCTTTATTTTAGCTATTTTACTTTATGGCCAAATAAATGTTTTTTTTTTTCTTTTTACTTGAAATCGAAGTATGGGCTTTTATGGTTTGATTTGTTCCCCCTCCCAACAAGCAGGGTTGCCACATGCGTTTTTTTTTCCTTTTACGTTTTTTTGGGAATCCAAATACTTTAAAAGACTTTATTGAGCTATTTTGCTTGATGGCCAAATAAATGTTTCTTTTTCTTTTTACTTGAAATCTAATTATGGGCTTATATTGTTTGTTTTTCTCCCCTTGCCCCCCCCCCCCCCCAATTCCCCCCAACCAATCAGGATTGTCACATGCATTTGTTACCTTCTGCGTTCTTATTTGAAAAGCAAATAAAAGCTTTCCTTCCTGAGGTCAAGAATAACTTCTTTACTAAGGTCATGGAAAAGGGTTATAGTGGCGGGGAATGGTTGTTGGACTTAGAAAAATTCAACATCAACATCGACGTATAGCGTTTTTTTTGAAACACCTTGCATATGGTACACCAACTCGAAGCACAGTGGAGACCTTTCCTTACTACACCATAGGAAGAGGGCAGTACCGTCAACACTGCGAGCTGTCCGAACAAAAGCCCAAGCAAGAACTTGATCAAGTCCCACTGAGATCGCATGCCGAATTCAAATTTGTGAACGTTTGTACAGTTGATTGCAAGTTTTCCGAAGCTTGGCCGAAAGAAGGTGGCAGATATCAGCCACTGAAAATTCGCCCGTAAATTATCTTTTACGTAGAACTTTTGGTGTTCCGTTGACTGTGAATGTGAGTAATAGCCACTTTGATTATGGTCATAGGTCACTGTCGGACCGCGTGCAAACCGACTCACCGACCAGCTGCTCCCGGAACGTGGCTACCACAAACATCATCACAAGCAACTAACGAACACTGATATGCAAGCCCTTTTAACTGGCCAACCAACTACCCTGTGCGGTGCCTGCGCCTAGGGTCGCACCCCATTCTAAATTCAACGTATCCGTCGACAATACGACTGTGACCTCTCATTCTAACCACAACTGCGTGTATTGGCACCTGCGAATAGATCACACCACCAGTGACCCAGTTAACAACACACCAACCGGCGAACCTACTTGTATCCACGCTAGCAAATCTTATTACCAAATTCAGACATACTACGTAGCATGTTCACTGCACAGACCACATTCTCGACCAAACCCACGAGATGCTGCATCTCCTGCACCGTGAACTTGCACTGCCCCTGCAATCTGGCAATACTAGCTCGGCTCTAGGCAAATCAATTTTGACACCCCAAAACACCAGACGTGTTGGCTCGAGCACGATCTTCGCAATGTTCTGGGAAAAACCTAGTCTACAGAAAGCACACAAGGGTCCTGTGGACATGACATCATACCTTCTCAGCAGACAAAATACAAAAAATCGTCCAGATACAAAAAAATCAACGCAACCTTTCGTCTTACGTACCCAGGGCTCAAAGCCAACTAGATGGATCAAAAATGGAAATTTTAACTCGTTAAAATTAGTTTTTACTATCGTAAAAATACTTACTTCCATTCTACATGCTAAATTCGTTTAATTTTGCTTTTCCCATGCTCAAATATCAATAAATCTTGAATTTATGGATTTCAACGTTAGTTGCCCACTTTTCCGCTAGGCGCGCTGCCAGCGTCAACGCTGCAGCTGCCTGCCTCTTGGGGAAAACCTCATTCGTTTTTGAGCATGCAAGCGATAGGACGTGCATTTCCCAACAAAGAGAAAAAGATGGCCGTCCAAAATAGTGAGAATAAGTTGGCCAGCATCAACGATCTTTTGAAAGATGGGGATTTTGCATCCTGCACATGCCAAAAAACGCCCTTGGATCATCACCCACTGTGCAGGAGATGTAGGGTTTGTAATTTTACGACCAAACGTTGCAACATTAGCGATTTGCACACGCCGGATTCGGTGGAAAGAATTTTGTGGACTTGGCGTCGATCCGATCAAAAGGAGGAACAAATGAAGAGAAAGAAGGATAAAGGGCAGTCGTCTCACGATCCCATTTTCTTCCCATTTAACAAAAATTTCCGATCTTTCCTATTTCCGCTAAAGACCCTTCGGCTCCGATTTTCGTAGAGGAACTAGTGAACAGTGCTACGGATTCGCCGTCGGAATTCGATGGTTTCCCGGCCGGGAGTAAGACAGTGTACCCTGAGGGCACGTTAGGATCGATGGTGACGGCGTCCTGCGACACGGCCAAGGCGATTGTCACGGACAAAACTGCCGACATGGAAAAACAAAGTGGTGCAGAAAGTGAGTGCTACTGTTTTATCGCATGTGGACGAAAAATTCGGTGAATTTCGTGGCGAGATGATGGAATCCATCGCCAGTCTTCGACGGTCAACGGTCTCATAGCACAACAAGGGCTGTCGAGTGGTATGACGACTGTGAATACAGACATAAACAAGGATACTTCTGTCCAGGTGACCGATACGGACGTTTCTCTCATGGAATTTGGTGATCAAAACGTGTTGTTGAACAGTGATTTATCCGTACATGTGGAGGAATCGACGGCAATACCGTAGGAAGACATGGGAGCGAAGGATTCCGGGACAAAGGGTTCGCCGACGATCCGGACAAAGGGTTCGCCGGCGATCCGGACAAAGGATTCGCCGGGTATTTCGCTTCCTGCATTATCTCATCCTTCGAGTGGCGGAAAACAAGATGCGAAAGCGAAATCTGGGGGCAACGATCGGCGGACACAGAGTGCCAAGCATTGGGCGTCAGTTTCTGCCTACAGGAAAGAAAAGGGTGACGGGAAGCACTCAAAGGCACTCCATCCGCACCTGAAAAGAGAGATAGCGGACAGGTGAGTGGCTCAGTGAGGAAGCAGACCATTCCGTCAGCGCCCGAGAAAAGAGTTAGCGGACAGGAAACGAGTGTGTCGAAAGGTCTAAACGCCCAGTCCGCACACGACAAAATGGTATGCAGACGTGGGGACAGTTCGTTTCGGTCTAGGCAAGCCCTGCCCGTGCCTGAGAAAAAGGTCAGCGGGAGGGTTAAGTCGATGGACAAAAATCCTAGCACGGGAAAGCCTAAGAGTAACAACACCCACGCCAGGACTTCCAGCAGTTCTCCGGTTCGCACGGATCGCCTTGTGGATCGCACGGATCGCAGTTCTCCGGTTCTCCAGTTCGCACGGATCATAGTGGGGATCGCAGTTCGCTCGCTCGGCAGCACAGTTCGCCGGTTTGCAGTGATCGCGGTTCACAGTCCCAGGTCGACAATTCGCGATACAACCTGCATTTCGCAAGACCACGTACTCCACCAATTCGCCAGACATCTCCAGGCCATTGTGAAGGTCAGGACAGACAGTATCAGGATTTCACGAGTCACCAGTGAGGGCAGTTCTGCCATTTGTCAGGGTTGAAGAACATTCTCAGATACAAGAAAATCAACACAACCTTTCATCTTACGTACCCAGGGCTCCAAGCCAACTTCGATGGATAAAAAACAGGAAAGGGCTGCCAGGTAACTTCAATGGATAAAAAATAGGAAAGATCGGAAATTTTTGATAAATGGGAAGAAAATGGGAATCGCGGGAAAAAAGATCCAATAGAGGCTCAATGACATTGGTGAGTCGCTCGAGTCTTTTTGCTATTCTTTTGCGTCTTCACTTTTAACTTCAATTTGGAGTAAGATTCTTTCATTTTCTGTAGTTCCAATTGAAACAAATGCAGATCAGGGTCTAGAGTGACCGTTGTTTGGCGGGCACCAATGTGACGGGCTCCCAAGGGTGTGAGCTGGGTCCCCGAGTGACTCGTTGAGCGATTTTTTTTTGTATTTATTTTTATTTTACCGAGTAGTCAAGCTGATGATTGCGTTCAGCCATCAAGTGGGGAAGGGTCCATCTATGCAACGGAGGTAAGAAGTAGTGGACAAAGGAGTTCTTCCATAAGTTGTGTAAAATACACCAAACAATTCAAAAAGAAAAAAGAAAGGATTTTCAAAGAATAACTCTGACATTGATAAAAGATTACCTTCAGATGGTGTACCATTATGGCAGGTTTTCTGACGGAGATTAATTTCAAATTGAATGTCGGTTGTAGAAGGATGAAGGAAGATTAAAGCTTCAGGGATCACTTATTTTGTTGGTTCCGGTCCAAGGTGGGCGTCGTTGTGCTAGTTGTGAAAATTTCTTTTTTTGAAAGTTTGAGGATTGACACGTGAAAAGTTCCACTAGATGTGACGATGAAGACGCTCTTCTTTTTTTATAGGGAATGAGGGATCGTAAACAGTCAAGGTTGAAAGTTTAGGAGGACGCATTCCGGGACGTGAAGTGGATGAGATTTTGGTGAAGAGAAGTTATCCATTAAGGTCGAGCACCAAACGAGAAACTGTAACCCTTGGCACGGGAACGGCAGGTGGTGCAAGGAAGAGTGCGGGTTCGAGTGTTTGAAACGAAACGCATTTCAGATTTCGATGGTCTGAAGTTGGGCGTGTTATCCCACTGCCAAATTTGGCGGGCTATGTAGTTTTCCGGGAGCATGGCTTGATTTGCCCTGATCCACTCTTGAGCGATTGTGGCTTGTTGACGGTGAACGTTTTCTGGTAGGAATGAAGGCTGCAGAATGGTTGATGTGGTGATCGGACGAGGTTTGTAACTCACAGAATGGTTGCCTACACGGACTTGGAGAAGGGGGTGACGTCTTGGATTTGGGTTTCTTTGTCGCGTCCTGAAAATTTTGGTCGAGTGGGAATGCGTAGGGGGGGGGGGGGGGGGGTGACGTATCTTAAAAATTGGACGTTTGCCAGTGAGAGGGAGAAGGGAAAGTCTCCAAAATTTGGCGTCAGCCAGTTCAACACGCCGACATAACTTTTGATTACTTTCGAGGAGATTCGCAGTGTTTGTGCATTGAGCCTGAATGATCTTGTTGGCGCTTGAGAGTTTGGTTTTCGCCGCAGCGAACTCGGTGGAAACTGGAGCACAATTCTTCTTAAGGCGAGCGACTTCTTTCTTGTTGAGATCTAACTTGTGACGTAAGATGCCTAAAAGGAAGTTTTGATCCTCAAAATGAGCGGGTTTGTGGGTCTTAGGATGGGCGTCGGGCCCATGGGAGATTACGGCAGATGAAGATTGTGTGGTAGCTTCATTAGGAAGAGACACGATGGGCGTTGGTGAAGAGACTTGAGATTTGGATTTAGATGACGATGGTGGAGGTGTCTTCTTCGTTGTGGGGGCAATCATAGATGCGACAATAGGGGTGGATCCAGTGGGGGGGGGGGGGCGTTTGTGGTGGAGCCACGGAAGGTGAAGTTGTAGACTTGTCACGTTCCTTCTTCTATTTCTTCTGACAGAAGCGTCTTGCGGGAGCAGTGTTCTTCTTGGTTATTAACGCCCATTCGTGAGGTAAGATACTTTTACATACCGTACTCTTACATACCGTACAGGGGTCAGTGTAATAGTTACAGGTTCGGTGATTTTGGCAAAATGAATGGGGATCATAACGTTTTATCTTCGAGGTTATAGGTGCGCAGGCGCAGGTGTCGGGTTTTTGGAGAGTATTGCAGGTTTTTCCTCCGCGAGTGTGGGGCATTGTTGAGGTGGACATAGCACAAAAGTGCGTGAAGAGGGGAGGGTTATCACAAGAGATCAAAAACCTTGGCGGGAAGAAGGGCGAGTCCAAGAGGGATGCGGGCAGGGTAGAAGGAGATCTACATGTGGATTCGCAGAATGAAAGGCGTGGATGACATGGATGGAGTTGAAGAGTGTGAAGAATTGGCAGAAACGAGAGAAAATGGAAAGGGTAATGATCAAAGTCATGAAAAAGACCCGAAGTGATTGCTGCGAGTTAGAGGCAGCTTCCCATGGACAGAGTGCCTGAAATGGGATGAGAAGTCCGAGGAATGAAAGAGTAGTAGACGTTAAAGGTGAATGGCGGGCAGCGAACGGTGAACAGACTTGAAGGGCGCAGCGTAGTGGACGGTGAATGGTCATACGAACGTCGGGAAAGTTGCGGGCAGGAAACGTGCGGGAGACGAACAGGTCCGGATGAACAAACGGGCCGCCGAGATGCGGATGTTGACCGGGCAAAACGGCGGAAGATGGTTGAGTGGAGCTATCCGGTGAGATCTAGTTAGACTGGAAAGCAAATTCGTAGAGAATAAGCACAGTGAGCGGCAACGGATTTGCACGCAACGCAGCTGTGAACAATTGGCGGACGAGTCAGCGACGAACGGCCGTGTGGACGGCGAACGGGTAGCAGATGGTAACTGGGCTAGCGAACGTTGAGAGAGTACGGGCGGCAGACGTGCGGAAGATGAACGGGTCGCGGGGTCGTGAGCGATAAATACGCTAACCGGCGGAGGTGGGTATTGTAAGGCGTTGTTATGCGATGAACAAAGATCGAAATGGAGAAAATCGCCAACCCAGAAGTAACATGTGGTCGTGGATTGAAGGGTCGGTGACGTTGCGGGACCTAGGTGGGCGGAGGTCGGCAGGTTGACGAGGCGGGAGGGCAAGGGCGACGTAAAAGTGACGAGCGAGCGGCCGACTGGAAAGTGGTGAGGGCAGTAGGGTCAGCGAACGGTTGGATTGAGATAATCAATGATTGCGGCAATGGCAAGATGGATATGAGTGGAGAAGAATCCCACGAGAGACAAGAGGGCCGTTGGCTGAAGTTCCAGAGCGGAGGATGGAGGATGGCCAGGGATTGACATTGTTGAACAGGCGAACGGGCGTTGGGATTGTAATCAATGGAAACAAACGAACACCAGCAAGCAGTCAAGGGCCGGATAGACGCGCGGACGGCGTATGAAAGGCAAACCAAGGATGGGCGATAACAGGGTGGAAGTAAAAGGCGTTGAAATGCACGTGGCACGAACAAGCACGCGAACGGTGAACGGGCATGAACGGCAGCGAACAGCGAACGGGCTTGTGAGCAACTAATGAACAGTAGACGGCGGTTGCTGAAGAAGAGTGGTAGATAAGCTAGCATCGAATGGGCAGTCGATCGACGAACGCGTAGCGGGCGTGAGCGGGATAGCGAACGCCAGAAGAATTGCAGGCAGCGGTCATGCGAGCGGCGAACGGGCGTGAACGACGAACGGCGGCTAGCGAGCAACGAACGGGCAGGAGAGCATACTTCAGGTCGATGTCATGCGATAAGCTTGAGGAAAAAGGCGATGCGTACGGAAGGCCAGCAGTGTGAGCGACACAAACGGTCAGTTACGGCATGTAGCGGTGAAAATCAACAGGAGTTGCCGAAAAGAAGGGGGCGAACTTGGACTTGAAAGATCGACGAACGGCGAAGTTTCTTCTAAGAAGATGGCGGGTAACAGGTGTAAGGCCGACGTGGCGGAGGAAAAGAGATGGCAGCCGGCTCGTAGGAGCGCCATTTATAGGAGGGCTGCGCAAGCTACGCACGCGCAGTGGGTGTATGAGCTGGCAAGCCTCCCTTTTTGTTTACTCCAGGGTAACAGGCATCCAGGAACTGAATGCAAGAAATTTACAGGTAGTGTATTTTTCCTCCTGGGCAACTAGAAATCAGTAGTCACAAGAACGCAATTTGAACGCAAGCAGCAACAAACCGTCTGACGGAGTAGTAACAGAGTACTGAAGCCTGATGAAAGCCGACGTTCGAGCACACAACACCAGTGATTGATTAACCTTCGAAAATTTGCAACAACATTAAGTAGGTTCTAGTTGTGTTATTTGAAGTTAAGTAATCTATATAACTAATTTCATAGTTTTTTTGGTTTGTTTGTTTGTCCGCAGTGAGAATCTCGATAATCCTTACTCTGTTGAAGTCCGTAGGCTTAGGCGACTGGGCGGTGGGCGACTGAACAGTGGTGTTTAATTGTAGTGCTGGGCGGTATCGGAAATTTTCGGTACGGTACGGTATCGGTATTCTGTAAAAAATTATTCGGTATTTTCGGTATTCCGGTATCGGTATCCGCCTACCTGGGTAGTTGAAGCATACCCACGCACCAAACTGCTACTAAATGATACAGGGCATACCATGCTGTTTTCCAATGTCTGATTTCAACATCAGTGCACCTCTGCTACTCCGCCACTTTGATTGGAATCGGTCTCAGAGATCGAGTTACAGTTTAATCGTTGCTCGGAATAAACACCTCTTAAAACGAAGCATAAAATCTAGGAATCGACTGAATCTACTTTTACCAAATCCAGATAATTAAGATTGGCTGAATCAGATCCGGATCCTAACCAAATCCAAAAAAAAAACATTTGGATAGATGTTTATGTTTTGTACAGACTAACTGTTCACTCTACCTGAATGATTGAGCCAACTTTAAAAACCAAAAAATATTTTGCAAATTGTTCATTGGTTTTTCCCCTATAACTTCTGAACAGTTTACGCTATCAACTTGAATTTAGCTCCATTGGAAAGCTGGTGAAAAAACGCTTCGAATGGTTTATTGGAATGTCCAAATCGGCCAAAAATTCGCAAATTTATTAAAAAATCAGCTAGACACTAAAAATGTATGGTATTTCGGTATTATGCAAATACCGATTAAGGTTTCGGTATTCAAAAAATACCGATAACCGCGGTAAAAATACCGATACCGCCCAGCAATATTTAATTGCTATTGGTAAGGACCTTCAATAATAATTGGCAGATGTAGAGACATCACAGTATTTTCATGCATACGGGAAATCACAACAATGCTCTATAAAACCGGTAAAACCGGCCATATACAGGGAGCTGCCCTAGTTTAAGCTAATTATGAAAACTGTTCAATGGAAAAAATCCCCTCCTATCCCACCCTCATCCATTTTGCAACATACAGTAATGCAGTGAGAAAAGTATTTTGGAGGGACCATCAACAAGTCCAATTAGTGGTTCTGGCGGAAAGCTGTAAAGTGTGGGGAAGTGTGGGATTCTGAATCCTTTAATGCTATTTTACAGCCCATTTCTGGCTTCCCGAGTGCATGTTGGCAACATATTGTGAAGCAAATTTTGTCATTTTTTTCTGTCTCGTGAGCTTGTCAGATGATGGTAATTTTATTGGGTATCTAGACACCTGGATACGGTAGATTCTGCATGTGCGGCACGGAGATCAGTTCAGTAAATCTAATAACACTGCAGCTTCAGTTAATACTAGCGGAGTCGCGCGCGTCGCGCGCTCATTCCGCGGCATCTCGCTCCCCTTCTCCTCTCCCCCCCCCCGCCCGCCCCCCCCCCCTCATTTAATTTGCCGTTCGGTCGGTAGATGGCATCGTATGTTCGCACTGCTGGCCTGGAGAGTGGAGATGGCATCGTACGCAGCTGCTGCTCCCTCTTTGGCTGCTGCTGATGCTGCCTTGCGGATTTAGTGTAATTATATATATATATGTAACCTGCGGACTCGTAAGATTTGGGTTTTTTTTCATTTTACACAAACGACATCGTGCAAATGTTTCACCTTTCCCTCGACAGTCACAATGTGTCACAAACTTTTGCAACTCCCTCCCGCCTAGAAAATATGTCCCAAACGTCACTCCCCTTCCCCTCTTTATGACAAAATAAAAGAGAGAAATAATTCGGGAAAGTTTTCTAGAAAACACATGAGGTGTATTACTTTGAAAGTCTGAAGACATTACAGTTTCATGAAGGAATAAATGCAAACATTTCAAAAACGGGACATTCACAAGACAGTATCCGCAAATTTTCACAAATCACTACGAAAAAGATGTTAAATTGTCCGTTTGTCTTCATCAGGCTTTTTACACTTGATTTCGAAATCTTGGATTGACTACATTTGTCAGCGTTAGGTTTGCAACTGGGCCATTGTCCTTGCCTCCTGTGTATGTCAGGTTGAGGCGCTGACTTCCATACTTGTTCCATCTGTTCGGTTGGCTCTCTCCGTACTATAAATTGAATAGTCGGGTGAGAAGGCCATTTGAGGTTCAGCTCCTGATTTTTCAAAATGTTTGATAGCAAGAGACTCTAGGACTCTCAAATATCTATCATTAGCGAATTGGAGATCAACAAGATAGTAGAGTTGTTCTAGGACAACTCATGCTTTGTTCGTATGTAGTGGGCAGCGATGATGTTTAACATTATTCCGTCGGTGTTGTCGGAAAAATGACCTTTAAGCCTTTGATGCACTCCTCTCCTAAGTCTCTCCTACACAGCGTCGTGGTATTCACGGTAGAACGAGAGAAAGAACAAGCGTTGCCTTTCCTGGATGTGCTCCTAAAGAGGGAAGAAGTTGGAAGTGTGCATTTCCAACCATTTAGGAAACCTACAGCCACTAACAGAAGCATTTCATACGATTCGGGTTACCCAATGCTGCAGCTAAAGGCCATCACGAGAAACGAAATGTAGCGGATTTGAACCTCTCAAAAGGCATGTGAACAGCTAGACCCCATCTGCAGAAGCTAAGGGTAGATACGTTGATCTGGGTTACCCGCCATGGAGCCCTAAACTCCATAGTTCGGCAGGCAGTGGGTAAGGGAATAGGCGTGCAGAGAGAAAGTAGATAACTTACTACCTAGCAGACCTAGAGTGGCGATTACTTACCTGCGAGGGGGGAGTGAACCTGTACAAAGGGTTTTGTGCAAAGAGGTATCACCCCTTACTTAAAGAACTGGAAGGGCTTAAAATCGCACGTGCTAGCGCAGCAGCGGCCGCGGTCTATGTGTGATGGTGTAGTAGGGAGTGAAGAAGACAGTGGTGCTGTAACCCAGGAAGGAGATGATGGTAGGTGGGGTGTGTGAATGTTGAAGATGCTGAAGGAGATCAGAATGAAGAAGGCATAAGTGTGAGCCGGCTGACGTGCCAGGTGAGTTACCACTAAGGCAAGAGGAGCAAAAATACTGGGGCAAAGCATCCTGTCCCCGTAAGGCCTCCCCGACAGCTAAAGGTGCCAACTACGTGTGTGCAAGCCGTCGATTTTAAAGCAGTCCGTTACACTAGGAAACATGTCTACAAAGTAACGTGGTGGATGTAGTGCTGTTTATGTAGGGGAGATGAGGAGAGGAGTGCATCAAAGGCTTAAAAAACATTCTTCCGACACCACCAAAGGAGGAATGAAAAACAGCATCTCACCCCACCCCACCACATAGCAACAAAGCATGAGATTTCTTGGAACAACACTACTACACTGTTGGTCTCCAATTCCGTTAGTGACAGGCATTTGAGAGTCCTAGAGTCCCAACAGATACAGCAGGCAACGATCACGACCGCAGATTTCAAATTTAGTCAAATGTAGTCAACCTAAGCTTTCAAAATCAAGTGTACGAAGCCTGACGAAGTCTAGCAGACAGTTTGAGATCTTTTTTGCAGTGGTTTGTCGAAAATTTGCGGATACTGTCTTGTAAATATCCCGTTTCTAAAATTTGTGCGTTTTTCCTTCATACATTTTTCTAGATTTTATGACTTCTTTTCTAAGGCTAGTTGTGAAAATGAAAAAAGTTATTCGGAACACAGGTTTTTTTTTTTAGTAATATTTTATATTTTGGTGGTTTGATGCACTTCCTGTTGTAGCCATAGCACCAGAAGGAAAAAAGGAAAACTTTGCTAGGTAATTCCAATTGGAAATTCCTAGGATCTTTTACATGTCACAAATGACATGAATATGAGGATAACAATGATGTTCTTTTTCATCCCGAAAATAATGCCAGGTGTGGTGGACGTCAGGCTCGAATTCTGCACCTCTGGGATATGAGATAATCATACTAACCTTCAGTCCATAAATGTTTTATCCCATAAAAATAAAAAAATAAAAAAATAAAAAATAAAAAGTAAACAAATTGTGCGATCCCACACTCCAAAAGTGTCATACTCTGCATATCCCCGGGTTGGGGGCGGCCCACCCCAACAACCTTTAGATGAAGTCATTAGTGTACGGGCCCCTTATCTTCATCCTCATCAAAGCTGATTAATTATTTTTTTTTTTTAGTATGGGTAATTTTAGCACTAGTTTACTTCCTCTTATGCAACACATAATGACTCACCTATTGGTATTACTGCATCAGTTTTTCCATACACATGTAATGATGGAATTTCAATTTTAGTCTGATAGAATCGTTGATGAGGAGCTGAGCGACTCTTAAATCCAGCAAACATCATTGCAAAAGAAAAATGGCCCTTAAATTCTGAAATATAACCAAATTTGCATTATTAGTACCAGTAGTCAATGAAACGAGCTTAAAATTACAATTGCCACTAAATCAGGCTGAAACTATCGTACTGACAGGAACAAATGAACATGTTTGTTTTCTTTCAAGAGGGGGCCTGCCCATCGCCCACTCTGTGGGCGAT
>JAHWFP010163345.1:43138-65759 GCA_023313725.1 Lithobius niger
ATCGCCCACAGAGTGGGCGATGGGCAGGCCCCCTCTTGAAAGAAAACAAACATGTTCATTTGTTCCTGTCAGTACGATAGTTTCAGCCTGATTTAGTGGCAATTGTAATTTTAAGCATACGTCAGCCACAGATTACAGTGAAAGCTAGATGATCTGAACTAATAGGAACTAAAGGGTTTTTTGGTATCAAATTTACTTCCAAAACAAAGAAATTAGACTATTATTTGGGTAGGATAATGAGCATGACAAACCTCCAAAGTAGATTTTGTAGTTGCTGGCTGTGCTTTAATGAGCAATTAGAGGAGTAAAAGGTTACTTTGGACCAAACTGCTTCCAGGAACAAAATATCCAAGAAAGTCCATGCTGCGAGTAGGCTACAACGCACTCTTCCCAAAATTGCGGAAAACCTCAAAACTACTCAACGTGGCGAACGTCTTACTCACATCTCTGCGCATTTTGTTGTGAAACCGGCCCAAAATTCCAAAATGATCTAAGTATGTAAACACCAGACTGCCTTTCTGCTGTAAGAAAAGACGTACAATTTTAACCAGGCCCATGAAATGCAAGGCACCAACCCAAACGGCACGACCCGAAACTGGTATAGCACAACCCTCCAGGCAAACATCAAATACTACCTCCAGGAGCTTCGTGCCACCGAGACCGCGAAATAAGCCTGCGACAGGTCCAGCGTTGCCATCCTTCAATTACGTCTCAAATTCCGTACTACTATATAGGCAGTGTCCAAGGCACAGCTCCTCACGCTAGGGTTGTGCCGATTAATCGTTTAAACGATAATCGTCTTCTTGACGATTAAACGTTTAGTAATTTTCGTTTAATACAAACCGAACCTCCGGCTGCCGATATTTGCGGTATTGGTGTCGGCAACTTTCGCAGAAATGTCGATAACTTTGGAACCGTTCCAGATTACGACATGCGGTTCGCGGGGTTTTGCTCAGGAAATCACAGAGTATCTCCCTAGCTATGTTTTAACTATGGGTTACTATTTGAATATTTTTTATTTTAATAATTATTGGACTTTTGCAGAAAACTACACCTTTGATGAAAAGTTGGGAATGCAATTTTGGATATCCGGTTCGGTATTGGTATTTGATCGGTAAAGTTGATATCGGTGCAGCCTTATTTAAAATATTGGTCAATTTTATTTTTAAAAATAATTTCTGAAAGCATTCTGAGCACAACCTTTCACACAGCAAACCCATACTCAATATCACTTTGACTTTCCAGATGTATGATTTACTCTAAGTCTAAAACTAGGAAGAAGAGATTCATATTTGTCACGTTAATTATGTTTCACACTATTATCGTTATTTTCCAAGCTGCAGCAGTTTATAAACCGAGACAACAAAATTTAATATATGAAACCCAAGTTTCAGTAAAAATTGCTGCATTCTTGGTAGCGTTCGAAAGCTTGGAGTCCCAGTTTCCTTGTCTGAGATGAATGATGTCTTCAACTTCAATGCCTTTATTCCTTGCATAAACTGATCCGTTTTCGATGAGCGTTTTGAAAATCCTTTAGTATTGCGACCTCCGATAGGTTCGTTCGTGGAACGAAACCTTTGAATGCATCGTAGCAAAGTCTTAAGTGACATCACGTGAAGTGAGTGTTCGGACGGAACAATAAAAATGGAGTGGACTCAAACGTATTAAACTTAAAAAAAAATTATTTGGAGGACGGGGGATTAATCGTTAATCGCTTTTTTTAACCTTACGGTAAACGTTTAGCCAATTAATCGGAATTTTACAACCCAACCTCACGCACACATACTCATTCAACCTTTGGAGGTTTAAAATAATACGCAGCGATCCGTCGGGCTTCGAAACGGAGAAAATCGGGGACATAAATCCAACGGAACCACGTATAAACACTTCAATTACACCCTGCGCCAGCATTTCACACAACTTCGGTTCAACGCCAATATCAATATCCGCCTCGGGCGGGCCAGGCTACACTTTCTTCACCGGGGGTGAAACTCATAGACCATGCCATAACCCCATGCCAAGTATCGCTCTCAAAGCCCGCACTGATGCCTTACTGCCAGCTCTGGAGCCACCCCGCCGGCCGTCCCTCAGTACCTTTCACGGCCAAACTTCCCGCCTGCCACACAGGCATACTCCAGGCCTCCTCAGCGCTTGTCGTTGGAATTGTCAATTCACATAGGACTATTCATACATTAAGACACACAGCCCGGCCATGCCGCTTCGACTGAATATCACACACACAGTTTCATTACGGAATTTCCACATTCATGGCGCCGGACCGTCCAATATTACCCGCCTCAATTCAACAAGTGGTATTTAATAATAATAACAACACATGGTCTCTTATTACGCCTCGCAAAAAGTATTCGCCGAAATTTTTAGTAACGTGACAGTACTATATTCCTAACCACCTCTCGGCTTCACTCTCACTCTCGGGCCCGTTTTCCAAGTTTTATACACCAAGGTCACCCATTCACTACTAAATTCGCCGACACCAGCCTTCTACACTAGGAACATTCGTTGACTATCGGCTAGTAAGAGAGTAGAGAGGTTGACCGAGGTGGAGAGGAAGTGTAAGCGGAACACGATTTACATGCATTTCTGGGAAAATGACGCAATATGACAGGTTTTTACAGAGCACCTTAAGGCAGGGAAGGATCCCAAAAATAATACAGCTGAGGAGGATTCTACTATGTAGATTGCTATTAAATTTACAGGTAATTAATATTTTTGATGGCGATAGAAAACCTCTTTCCCCTCCTGTTGCAATCTGAACTGTGAAATGCTATTAAAGTAATCCCGCTATTGAGCTTTTGCTGTTAATTTCCTTTCCGATTAATATTAATCCGTTTGTGTATGAAGAAAATCACAGATCCAAATGATAACCATAAACTCGGCTTAATCGCTTTGGTACAGTCATAACATACAGAGAAGTAGGAAAGCAATCGGCGTACCGTTTGCTTGCTTTAATGAACACAGAAGAGCAACAAACGCAGCTCCTTGACTGAAACCTAGTAATCCATCAAAGGGACCCTGTTGGAAAATTAAAAAGAATTCAAATTAATCACTTTCTTACGCATAACTAAAGCTCAGCTCATACTAATCTTCACCAATCCGATCCTATCCGATGTGACACAACGATTTCTTCATCTTGGCAAACTTAACAATGATAAAAGTTTTGTTTTTTCATTTTCAGAAATTACTTGCCTCATTGTACTGGACAAAAGATGTAAAAACTCCAATGAAGAATGTCAGGCTTGCAGTAACGTGCAATTTTTGGAATACATTTTAGTTTTTTCAAAATAACTCAAGTTTGAAATTGGTACCATAGGACAACTCTTGAAAAATAAGGTTCAAACGAAGCATTTAAACAACAAAATTGGTAAAGTTATCTTAAAAACCTATACTGTTTTTTACCAAAACAGCTAGCCGATACAGATGCCAATAACAGTATGGACCGAGCCTTAAAAATAATACGTTTTCTCAAATTTTAAAGTTCATCACTTCAAGTCCGTTATGTAAACTGGTTGTATCTTTACCGATGAATCTTCATTTCATTCAGTTCAACAAAATAGTTAATTTTACCAAGCCATGTTATAAATACATTACCGTAAATCACCTATTAACAGCCCTGGCAAAGAAGTATGCCCCCCCCCCCCCAAAAAAAAAATGCTTTAAGGTCAGAAATCGTGACCTAACCTATTTACACGGGGGGGGGGGGGGGAGTAATGGGTTATTTCACACTTTCTGACCGTATCTGACCGCATTTTATATAGTAATTTTCCTGCAAGAAATTGACTAAAAGCATTCAAGTAAATCAATGTTTCTATCCCCTTAGGTTTTTCTGCCCCAAAATTAGCTAAAAGCTTCATACATAAAGCTAAGTAAACTAGTAACCGAATAAACTAAATTCCTCAACAAATGAAAATAAAGGCATTGCATTAATGCTAGACCGAACCCAGATCACATACGGGAATGATCACATAAACGCCGAATTTCCGTTAGGAGAATAAATCCAAATCTCAAGTCTCTTCACCAACACCCATCGTGTCTTTTCCTAATGAGGCTACCACACAATCTTCAACTGCTGTAATCTCCATGGACGCCCATTCTAAGAAGACCCACAAAGCCGCTCATTTTGAGGATCAAAACTTCCTTTTAGGCATACGTCACAAGTTATACCTCAACAAGAAAGAAGTAGCTCACCTTAAGAAGAATTGTGCTCCAGTTTCCACCGAGTTCGCTGTAGCGAAAACCAAACTCTCAAGCGCCAACAAGATCATTCAGGCTCAACGCACAAACATTGTGAATCTCCTCGAAAGTAATCAAAAGTTACGTCGGTGTGTTGAACTGGGTGACGCCAAATTCTGGAGACTTTCCCCTTTCCCTCTCACTGGCAAACGTCCAATTTTCAAGATACATCACCCCAACCCCCCCCCACTTGACCGAAATTTTCAGGACACGACAAAGAAACCCAAACCCAAGACTTCACCCCCTTCTCCAAGTCCGTGTAGGCAACCATTCTGTGAGTTACGAACCTTGTCCGATCACCACATCAACCATTGTGCAGCCTTCATTCCTACCAGAAAATGTTCGCCGTTAACAAACCACAATCGCTCAAGAGTGGATCAGGGCAAATCAAGCCATGCTCACGGAAAACTACATAGCTCGCCAAATTTGGCAGGGGAATAACGCGCCAAACTTCACACCGACAAAACCTGAAATGCGTTTTGTTAGGCCTACAACACCCTTCCTGGACATACAATTCAATTATTATAACATTGTTATGGCCTTTTCTTTATTAAATTAATTTAACTGTCCATGGGCGTGTAATAGGTGATTTACGGTACACTAGCCCGTGAGAAAAAAAATGTTTGGTTTATGGGCAGGGATGGAATTAATACACCAGGCAAGCAGACATTTAATTTTTTTAAATTTTATTCAACAAAGCTCAAAGTTTAAAGAGCTAATGTAAGCAGCCAAAAAAAAAAGAATATATCGCTAGCGTGCTATTATAGTGCCATCGGATATTTAGTTTTTAACTCCTCAGTGGTTAAAGCTACAGGCTTGAAATCTGCAACATCGAAAAATGAATGTTCTACCAGAGAACTTGTTCTCACAGGAGAATCCAAGTTCTACAAGTAGAATCCAACGAAATTGTGTTACTAGATTGGGATTCTTTCCTACCCGTCAGCACTTTTTACTACGTCATTCTGCTCATAAACGCGGAATTTATGCACAAAAAAACACGTTACTTCCGTCTCCACTCCACATTTCCCTCACCTGTTCGCGTCGCAACACTCTTTTCTTGTGGTGAAAGACCGATTCCGTGCAGGGAGGCGGGCGGGCACTGCTTTGTAACACAGTTTCGTTGGATTCTACCTGTAGAACTGTGAGAACAAGTTCTCTGGTAGAACCTTCACTTCTACTTCGCAGAATCCGCCTCACTGTGTTACAAGATGGGGACAGATTAATTAGCAGTGCACCTTAACAAGGAATCTTACCTTAATGCTCTCAGCATCCTGTGGCTAGGCGGCCCCCTGCCACCCACATCACCTTGATTCGTATGCCCCAGACTAGCGAGGAACCCCAGCAGTCGGCTGCCTCAGCGTCTTCATATGGGTTCCAAAGTAAGGCTCCCTCACCCTACAGGAAGTACGGCCCCGCACACGCCAGGGCAGACAGCCGGACAAACCACACCACGGTCCCCCAAGCTGGTGTAACCACCACGCCCAACGCACTCGATCGTTCACCAACTTGTCAACACAAACGGCTCAGTAAAAGACAAGGCGGAAAAAGGTACGCGAAGTACCATCCCCAATTGACACTAAAAGCACAGCAGAACTCCGCCCCAGTGTGCGGCACCAACCCCAACTCTCCAATTGGACTGGGGCTTGCGAGCAAAAAATATCGACCTCCGGCGTACTAAACCACACACAGATCTGACGAAATACAGCGGGACACAACATGAAGTCAAACCTATCAGCAAACACCCAAAGGCACCTACCTGCTGTGAAGTTCAACTGTCCCGGTACAAAGGCTGCTGCCACCACACACCCGAGCCGTTCACGCTGCAAGTCTAGTTTGCGGACCATGGCATTCAGCGTTTGGGACCTAGTCCCGCCCTGCCTGTTACGTAAGAGACTGCGACCATACTATCCAACAGGATCTTCATACCTATCCCCTGAACAGGTCCCTGCACATCTCAAACGCGTTCAGCAAAACTTTCACGTGCATTGATTTGCAAGGGCACCTCACCCAGTTGCCACCTCTCCTTCGCCTCCGCGCCCTCTACCGACGCTCCCCAACCACTGATCGACGCGTCCGTAGCTACCATCACCGTGGTCTCCAACTCCAAGGCAACCAAAGATCTCGTAACCACCGGGTGTTGCAACACTTTCAACCACCAAGCTAAATCCTCACTAACACCTTTCGTCAGGCACCCGCCAGAGAGACCAATTTAAGAGGTCCAGTTGCCACCAACATATGTGTAGCCTACCATTTTCCACAGCACACAACAAACTATCCGCCATCCCCAATAACTGTTGCAAGTTTCGAATCGCGGCAATCAGAGTCCGTTGTAGGGCTCCAATTAACATTAACATACGCGACTTTTTCTTCTGCGGCATCACAAGCCGAGTGCCCAACAAATCCAGCTACATTCCTACGAAATGTAAAGCCTGTGACGGCGTTAAAACACTCTTTCCGTAGTATACAAAACATTCTAACCTGCACAAGGTGTTCAAAGATATGCGTACGTCCCGCCGAATCTCGAGCGAGGACTTTCCCAAAATACCAAAATCAACTGGATAAACGAATATCAGTATTCTCATCCTGTGCAAAAATCTCCATATCGCTGATATAAGCCCCATAAAAAGGGATAACACAAAACTGATACACCATACCGTGCCAGGAAAACATAAGCAACAGACGTGCGTCATTTTTAATCGCAACAGCGTAATACGCCTGTGAAAGGTCGATCTTGACCATCCACCCGCCTGGCCTTAAATTTTCTACAATCAAGGGCAACGTACCTAAAGTGCAACGTCGCACTGAAACAAATGTTTTCAAAACCTTTAGGTGAAGTATAATTCTGATTGACCTGTCGGGCTTACCTACGGAAAATATTCAGGATACTAAGCCAGAAGATCCATTCCTCACTAGTTTTATCACACCCTGCGCCAACATTTCAGCCAATTTTACGGCAATACGACGATCGGTATCCAGAAACGGCGGGCTCGCCCAAACCGCACACAGCGGTGGCGTATTTACTAACTCTAAACCAGCACCGGATTCCACAATCCCCAACACAGCTCGGAACACTCCAATGGCCGCCCTCTCGTCCTCCCGGCCTGTCAAACTGCCCACACGCCCAGTGCTCATAACGGATATCAACACTAATCTAGCATATCACAGAAATTAAGTATTCTGTATTTTACAACACATGCTGCAGCATACTATACCACATTAAGGCCAATTTCGCCCTATAAATGTCGCGCATTTTTGCTTTTCCACCAGCATTTACGCCATCGTAATATTCCCAAAGTTTTACACGTATCAACCACACAAGCCAGCACCTTCTTTTACACAACACCGCCTAGCACACAGCACGGCTATTTGCACACGAACGTGGTCGCATCCACCATCATTCCAATTCGCCCGTTTTTTTTGCGCAATTCTCATCACCGAGTACACTCCACCATTGGTACACTATTTAACCGAGCCAATACTTACCGTCTTATCCCGTCTGCACATTTTCAATTCACTCCCGTACGACAGAAATCCACCCGGAGTGAACACTCGTTAACGAGCGCCCAGTGCCAACACGGCTGCCATCTTGTTCCACTCTCAAACCAGGCAGCATCCAACGCTTCTAGCAACAACAACAAAATTCTGCCAACAATTACCGTAACCCACTAACTGGTTTCGACTGCTCGTGTCAGCAGCAAGAAAAAGAGTGGTGAGACGCGAGAAGGTGAGGGGAAGGTGGAGTGGAGACAAAAGTGACGCAGTTTTTTGCATGAATTCTACATGAAAGAGCAGAATGACATAGTTAAAAGTGCCGATGGATAAGGAAGGAATCCCAATCTTATAACAGAGTGAGGCGGATTCTGCGAATTAGAAGCTCGTTTTGAGCTGGTTAAAATGTCAATGTAGAGAGGATGCAACTGCGTACTTCGAAAGAAAGCACATAGGTCTGACAGCCTAGTAAGTTGCACAAACCTTAAGTTGCTTTGTAATTTACGTTTTAAGTTGTATAAATTAGGGTTTGTACAACTTCTAGACTGTCGGACATATGTGCTTTCTATTCTACATGCTAAAATGGTACATTGGAATGGCAAAATCAGCCAAAAGTTAGTAGAAATATGAATTTTAGTCCGAAGATGAACCTCAACATACAAATTTTGACCCGCAATGTTAAGGCACCCGCACACGCCTGCAAACCAGATGTTTAACTTTGCATGGCCTTAAATCCTCTACATACACAAGGTGTTAACAATACCTGTTGTTCGAAGATTTTTTCAACTGTTTCGACAGACTCTTCAGATCCTTTACAAACATTCGATTCCTCTAGAGCACTGAACGTGCAGTTTTCTTGGGAAAACCACCAACCCAATTGTTCCGCTGCAACAATATGATATGAACTCAAATTGTTTCAAGACTTCATTTTTACCAAGCAATGTTCTTTAAACTGAATTAACAGGGAATGTGAACGGACAGCCAAGATTATGAAATGACAGATCGATGCTTACAGTAAAGTCTGAAATGAATTGAAAATCACTGAAAGAATAGATAACAAGTAACATCTTCGGCAGGCCTTACTTCTTGATCGGTTGTAGGGACCTAACTCAATGCCGCAGGTTTGCACCTACGCTTTCATATGGACTAAGAAGCACAGTGACTCATTCTCAAAGGATGGACTACTGTAAATACATTACTGTTGGCAGAGTCATGGGGCCTTCCATCATTAAGAACAAAATAAAGGAAAAGAGTCAGAAGTTCATTAGTATTTTCACCCTACTATTCTTAATTTTAACTTGAAAAGTGTGACCATCTATATATATAATAGGCTTGGGTGGCAATGAGCAAAATCATACGCTTTGGTGGCACTGAGCAAAATCATCATGCACTAAAATGAAAGAGGGCGAGCAACCTACAATGTCTGTAACAATCAGTAACAAACGAAATACTGCTTCCATAATGCTGGCTATTACAGCCGAGTTGAATACTTTCAAGGATGTGCCATGTAACAATCAGCAAGAGGTCGAGCAGGTTCATCCTAGCCACAGTAGCTACGACAAAGAGCGAGCGCCCGACAATGTGAACGGTTCTGCCCTGTTACAATCAGTCATAAACGAAATGCAAGCTTTTAGAGCCAACTTGAAGACTTTCAAAAATGGTTGAGTAACAATCAATGCCTGCACGATCGTTGTTGGGTTTATCGCGCTTGGTATCAGAACGGACAAACACGCACTTCAGCAACATAACAGTGGCCTTCAGAAATATCTTCCTTACGAAAACAAAACAACAGGGGTTCAAAGGGAGGAGCAGGGATGAGGGAGGATATTCAAACCACACAATGGGAGAATTCGGGGGGGTTACCAGGGAGTAGGTGCATGGGGAGAAATCTGACCAGAGGAGAATGTGTGGAGAGGGGGCTAGGGGGAGGCGGGGGAGGAGACAGAGGAAGGGGGCCTTGCTGCCATTTTCATTTCATGCTACCCAGTAAAGTATTTAGCTTAGGTATGCGGGAACTGGCTTGACCGGCGTAGGTTACGACGGGGGTACAGCTAGTTTAGAATAGAATCTTAATAATGCTTTAATATTTTAATCTAATCAGTCTTTTTTTTTTATGAGAAACTTGGAACATTCCTGAAAATTTTCAAATTTCTTTGGATACAGTGAGACATTTGTGTCATTTTTTCTATTTGTGCAATTGAGTGGTTTTAATAAGCATCTTGATGTAGTATGGAATGGTAGTTGAAGAAAATACATAGGAATACACAGAAGAAAATATTGAAAATCTCAAAAAAAGTAGCAAGTTCTAAAATATACGAAATTACAGGTTTCAGAAGGTTGCCTGGGCATGTTCTGTCACTTTATATTGGGAGTGAGTGATACCACTTTTAACCGATCCAATACCTTATCCAGACATTTTGCAAAATTCCGATCCAATATCTAACCCATCTCCAATACTGATTTGATTCACAGGCACTATTTAGCAGTAGCGTGCACCGCACAGACCTTCGAGAGTGCAGGGGCAACTTTTAGTATAAGGACACACAAGTTTCACTGGACATTTTTTCAGGGGACCTTGTGTTCTTTTTGCCCTCTTTTTACCTTGTCTGTCCCTTCTTGGCCTTTTTTTTTGCTCTTTTCAGAACAAAAACACATTTTTTTATTTACGAAAAGGGCATTTTGCGAAAAGGGCAGGGGCAATGCCCCCCCCCCCTCCTGTGCATGCCACTGCTATTTATAAATCGCATTTTATCTTACCTTTAGAAGACCATTTAATGTAAAGCTGAATTTGGTTGTTTTGCTTTTATTTGGTAGGTGTATTTTAAACTAATTTTGTTAACATTTTCGACAAAAAAAAATTATTCGATAGATCTACAATTATTATAAATTAGGCAAGATGCTGCGACGTGAATTTTTCATTAAAATGCTACAAACTGCACGTATTTATCTCATCTTGTTCTAAAGTTATGGAAAAGTAGAGTTTTTGAAGTAGTTTGAAGCTATTTGAAGTTGTGCTAAACGAAAACGCAGTATCAATGTAAATATTGGTTAATCATAAGTTTATGCAAATTAGATGAAAAATAGACATGGCGAACACATTCTCCACTCAACCGAGTTCAGTGCTGCACTATACTGTATACTTAAAAGATCATACTTACATCCAGGAACCACTACAGCATCTACTTCCTCCGGTGTTGAAGGAATTGGGTGTGGTGCATCTATAAACACTTCAATAGAAAAGTGATTATAAAAACTTATGTCTACAGTTTAAACAAATATCATGATGGAAAATATCACTCACACCTTTAAAAATAAATAGAAGCACTAAACCGAACTCCAGTGAACTGCAGATTTTGTTTAAGTGCAAACAAAATAAAAATAATTTTGTTTTGACTCTAGAGCAGTCTACAAAATTGATCTACTCCATTAAAGATGTGCAGTTAAAGTACAATAATGTAAAAAGTGTAAAAATATAAAAAATAAAAAATTGTAGTAAACTTTTCTCTTCTGGCCAAGAAAAGAAAAATTCACTGTAGTTATTAGAAAATACAGGTTGCTGTTTTTTTTCCTGTTATTTAGTTAAATTAAAGAGATGTTGACATTCCAATATACCATTTAATAAAGTTTTCAGCCGTTTTCAAATACTTCTTATCTCGAATCATTTACCTGAATTAATAATAATAACATATAATAATAAACTTTATTGCTAGCAACAGCAAAAGGCGAGGGGAAGGGCCAGTTATGGCTACTAATACCCCACCCAATAAAATGGGATAAGTTGAACTGTTTAAGTTTAACTGTTAATAATACCACAACCACAACTAGGTCCCCAAAAAAGGTTGGAATACGAAACTTGTTCAAGAAGCCCAACAAATGACTGTGGGTTTTCCATGAAAAACATCACTTGCAGTTTTTTAATGTAAAAAAGTTGAATGTCTGTTGTCCATAACAGACTTTTGGAGAAAAATGCCATTCTTCTTTTGTGGTCTTAGTTTAAATGACATTTTCGGCTGTCATGGTTGCAAGCTAAAAGTCGGTCATTTTCGTGAACAGAAAATAATTATTATCACATTCACATGCATCAACACCTGATTGTGTGGCTAGTTCCTAAAACTTCACACCTTACTGTGTGGCTCTCTCCTAATGCTTCACCACTTTACTGTGTGACTAACTCCTAATGTATATAACCACCTTAATGTATGGCGAACTCCTAATATTTCACCACCTTACTGTGTGGCTAACTCCTAATATTTCACCACCTTACTGTGTGGCTAACTCCTAATACTTCACCACTTTACTGTATGGCTAACTCCTAACAATTCACCACCTTACTGTGTGGCTAACTCCCAACATTTCACCACCTTACTGTATGTCTAACTTCTAATATTTCACCACCTTACTGTGTGGCTAACTCCTAATATTTCACAACCTTACTGTGTGGCTCACTATTAATATTTCACCACCTTACTGTGTGGCTAACCACCTTGTTGTGTTGATAATTATTAATATTTCAGAGAAAGAAGCCACACAGTACTCAGATGACTGAATATTTAAGTTGGGTGAGATTGCTAATCTTCTTCAAGTTTAATATGGCTTCGCTTAACGAGAAAAACGGGTGTTTACGACAGAAGAAAATTAAATACTTACCTAAGTCAACCTGCGATTTTACACTCTTCCTGAACGCACCCATTTTTGCCCGAAAACTTGCACCATTTTGCCTGAAAACACAACAAATCATTGTACGAAAAAATCATTTATTTCTTAAAATCAGACACATAAAAATGGGACTAAATCCCCTATCCCACACAGAAGCTTATTAAGCAAAGAACCCCGGTCCCACGTGAAGATCTTGAGAGGATGGTTATTTGGCATCACTTTTTACAATTCACTGATCATTTTATGTTTTCTACTCTTTCAGCAAATAGCAAATATTTGAACACGCAAATATTTTACACGCAGCAAATATTTGCAACACTAAAAACATTGTTAACAGAACTACTATGAAACTCATAATCAACAGTCAAATGGCTTATTTCCTCCATAATCGCTCAATTTCACAAAGAAGACACTCACACAGGCCTGCTAATTTTCAACAGTACCCCTACTGTATTCATCAAGCCCTCCGAAGGTCAAGTTAGGTCTCTGGTTACATCCTTGCTTGTTGCCTGGATTTGAATTTGGCAGTTATTACAGCATCCCATATTTGCAAGGCGTACGGCCAATCTGGCCTCTGCCTATTATCCACTTGTGTGCCAACCGCTCTCCTAAGTCGTTTCCTACCAAGTGTTCCATGTTGGGGTGTGACGGCCCTCGGATGTTCATAAGGGGAACCCCATTTTTTTCATTGTGTTGGATGGCATCCAACACCATGACAAGAATGGAGTCCCCCTATTAACAGCCACGGTACGTCACACCCCAACGTGGGACACTTAGTAGGAAAAGACTTAAGAAAGCGGTTGGCGCACAAGTGGAGAATATACAGAGGCCAGATAGGTCATATGCCTTGCAAATATGGGAGGCCACGATGTATGCCATGCCTTGCAATACGGGAAGCTGTGATAACTGCCAAATTCAAATCCAGGTAAGGATGTAACCCGAGACCTAACTGGACCTTCGGAGGGCCTGATGAAGACAGTACGGGTACTGTTGAAAATTAGCAAGCCTGTGTTAGTGTCTTCTTTGTGAAATTGAGCAATTATGAAGGAAACATTATTGTTAGCTTCAAGCTACTGCATTTATTACAATCTGCTTTTCATCCACTGTAGCTTTTTGACGCGCACCCAGCGTTAGCCATGGCTCCAGAAGGAGAGAGGGTCAATTTTGCTAGGTAAATCCTATCAGAAATCCTAGGTTCTTTTACATGCCATAATCAACATGAGCACGAGACATCTCAGAGCCCTTCTCTTCCCAAAAATGCCAGGGGTGGCTGAGGCCGGATTTGAACCCGGGACCTCTGGCACATGAAATGGTTGTGCTAACCATCAGGCCACCTTGCTTTTCATCCACTATTAGAGGAACTCTAGGTTGTAGGGACTTCATAATTCTGAATGCAATGAGAGATGTATACCTAACCAGGGAACAATAGAAATGATGTCAACCTGACAAGATTAAAGATAAGCCTCCCCCACCCTGAAGTGACATCATAGCTGATTAGAAAAGGATGACTCATCCGCTGATTAGAAAAGGATGAGTCACCCATGAAATCATTGCTGATTCACTCGGCAGTCATCTTGATCTTGGATGTTGACGACCATCTTGGACCTCGGTGGCCATCCTGGATCTCAGCAGCCATCTTGGGTCTCGGTGGCCATCTTGGATCTCAGTCTGATCTTGGATCTCCGTGGCCGTCTTGGAACTCAGAAGCCATATTGGATCTTGGCAGCCATCTTTGATTTCAGTGGCGATTTCGGAGTCCATCAAAAATATTGCTGGTCATCTCGGCAACCATCTTGAACCTCACTGGTCATCTTAGCAGCCATCTTGAATCACATGGTCTTTCCCCATTCCCTTCGAAGACGTAGTTTTTTTTTCTTTTTCATGAAATTTTAGTATTGTGAGTGTTAAAAACAATTCCTCTATGCTGGGCCAGGTTTCGAAACTCTGGACACTGGGGTGGAAGGCAGTGATGTTAGCCACTTGACTGTGGGAGCTAGTTGATAAAGGGAGGTTATTAGTTAAATCTTATGGCCAACTTTTGAATGAGGTGACATTGTCCCATAATGCAATTCAATTCGGTTGGCCATTTTGTGTGACGTTCAAGAGGGGAGGGGGGGGGGTCATACGAAAAGGCAAATCAGGTGGTCATGATGCCAAAGGGGCTGTCATCTCATAGTGCAATTCGGTCGGCCATTTTTGTGTGACTTCACAAGGGCTTGTCATCCCATAATGCAATTCAGCCGGCCACGACGTCAAAGTCTGACCATTCCAAAATGCAATTCAGTCGGCCATAACGTCATGATTCTTTTTGCTGGCTAACAACTTCAGACGTGAGAGAAAGCCAGCTTTCCTTTCATGCTTGGTGCGTAGTTCAGCTGAATAGTTTAACAGTATAACATTCATATAACAGTTTACGAATTAATTTTTAAAAACTGCTGTCGTTGATCCCAAACAGACGGAATATAAAACTCAACCAAAACTTTTTTCACGTATAAAATCGGGTTTCGTATAAAATAAATCGACCCTTTTTTTAACATTGGTAAAATTCATACAGCTTTTTACTTTATTTTAACACGGCATACTCTACCGCTGTCATTATATGTAAGCTTGCTGACATCAACTTTTCTCATTTGATGACTGACACCCATCAACAGTGGCGTAACTAGTGGGGGGGGGGGGGGGCAAGGGGGGCGTTCCCCCCCCTCTGTGAGATTCTGAAAGCTTATTCGGCAAATTGGCCAAGTCACTTTTTCCATAGCTGAAAAATTATTTACTGTCAGATGACTGCATTTTGAGGTCAAAGACGCAACTTTCATCTTAGCTAACTTCTACTTCTACTGTTTCTTCTTTAAATCACTTAAGTAACCAGGTAACAAATGGAGAAATACGAAAATCAGTAAAGATAAACAGTAAGACTTACTAACTATATATTTTGCTTAAAATTTTCAACATTTCTAACAAAGTATCGGTGTTTAAAAAATAAGTATCTAGTATGAAAAACTGAAATATTTACATTACAAATTTATTTTATGTGTATAAAATTTTAATAAAAATGTTTCCAACGGCACTTTACACAGGCTCGGACAGGCTCGATCGCCACCCAGGCCCCAGACCAGCCGGGCCCTTTTGCCTTGCATTATTTTTTTTTTCAGTTTAGGTTGTCGGTCGGCCCTAAACCTTCACTTTCTCTGTGGTTTCTGTCAATAGAGGAAGAGAAAGAAAAGAGAAATGTGCTTATTTCCCCGACCCCTCCCAGTCCCCTGCGTACTTCCGGCTCTCTTACCAAACGACTTATTATTGCTTTGAATGTTGGCTTCTCTTGTTGTACCTTGAGTCAGGCCCATTCACAGGGCCCATTGACAAGGGGGACATTTTGCCCCGTGCCCTGGTACTTTTGCCCAAAAGTGGGGGGACCGTCCTAGCCCCGGTCCCAGAAAGTGAAAGAAAAGAGGTTGGCAGAGGGCCCCTCACCGAGAATTTTGTCCTGGGCCCAACCATTTCTCTCTACGGCCCTGCCTTGAGTTGGAGATCCCCTTATGCCTCCTCATTAGTTGTGCGGTTGGCATCGTGAATATCATGCTAAATACAAGCATAAACTTGGATGGAAAAGCTTTCAGAAATCATGAAAAAAAGTTTTGTTACGGCTGGTGCTGACAATAAAGTTGCAAAAGTTAAATATATTAAGCTATGTACACTGTACATTCAAAATAAATCACGGTAGTTGGCCTGCAGAAATTGAAATTCCTTGTCAGTAATTTTACAAAATGTCACCACACGTGATGTGCCAATTGATGGGAGTCTGGCAAAACAGCTGTTACATAATTTTGGTTCACTAAGGGGAGGGATTCGACCCATGATATCTCCAATCATGGGAGGTACAGAATAGGTAGAATAAATCTCCGAATTGCTGAAGTTTCTTGATAATTGCTTACTCCTTGCCCAAGAGAAAGACACAATTTTCAGTGGCCGATTATACCAGCTACATCAGGCAGCTAAGCAAGTGGCGTAACTAGGGTTTTGTACCGAGGGGGCAACACTTAAATTAGCCGAATGGTGTAGAGGGAGAACTGAATAAGAGCCCCGAAGCTGACACATCTTTTGCTATTTTCCGGCATTTTCTATCCTTGTAAAGTGCCGTTGGAAACATTTTTATAAAACCAGTTTTGCTGACTGCATTATACGCATAAAAAAATTGTGTAATGTAAATCTTTCAGTTTTTCATACTAGATACTTATTTTTTAAACACTGATACTTTTTGTTAGAAATGTTGGGAATTTTAAGCAAAATATGGAGTTAGTAATTCTTACTGTTTATCTTTACTGATTTTCGTATTTCTCCATTGTTACCTGGTTACTTTAGTGATTTAAAGGAGAAACAGTACGAGTATAAATTAGCTAAGATGAAAGTTGCGTCTTTGACCTCAAAATGCAGCCGTCTGACGGTAAATAATTTTTCAGCTATGGAAAAAATGACTTGGCCAATTTGCCGAATAAGCTTTCAAAATCTCACAGAGGGGGCGAATTGCCCCTTTGCCCCCCCCCCCCCTCCCCCACCCCCACTAGTTACGCCACTGAGCTAAGCCAAACACTACCACCGCTAAGTCACCATGACCACAAAATATAATGCACTTTAGCCTACGTATTGTTTTTTTATTCAGTAACTACAATTCATAATAAGCAGTCCATTTGTTGCCTTATAGTAGAATTTAGCTAGGCTAATTGGAAAGAACATTTCGCAAAACATCCACAAAAATTACCGAATGTATCTGCACAAATTAAGATGCATAAGGAAGGAAGGCCTTATAGGTTGATAACATCTGCGAAAGGTGGATTTGCAAAAAAACTTGACTGGAAGGTGGCAGGTCTTATGAAAAAGTATGTAGCGAGCCCGAGCAGACTAAGCACACGGGGGAACTGCTGGAAGCCCTAAAAGGTGTTAAATTGGAAAGTGACGAAGTCTTAGTCTCGTTTGATGTGGTCAAGTTATTTCCAAGTCTTTCCCACAGGCTAATTTTAGATATGCTTAGAGTGTCAGCAGTGAAGAGAGGAATCGAGGAGGAAGTGTATGAGAGAGATAAGGCGCTGCTGAACGTAGTGTTAGCATCCATTTATGTGGAGTTTGAAGGAAGGGTGTTCAAGCAGGTAAAGGGGGCCCCAATGGGGTACTCCTGTTCCCCCGTTCTTGCTGAGATGGTCCTCCAGCATCTTGACGAGTACGTCCAGGAGGGGAATCCCAATGTGAAGCTGTGGAAGAGATTTTATCGACGATATTATTGCAGCCATGAAGAAAGCAGATGTGGGTAGAGTGCTGGAGTAGCTGAACAAGTGGAGAGAAGACCTGAAATTTACGAGTGAGGAGGAGGTGGAAGGGAGGATTCCGTTCCGGGACGTCCAGCTCCAGCAGGGGACAGAAGGTACCGTTGTGTACAGGCCTTACAGAAAGCCTTCTGCCACGACGAGAGGAATAGCCTACGAGTCTGGGCATCCTAGGAGCCAGCTGCGAGCCATTGCTAGAAACGAGTTTGTTCGAGTAGCTAGGAACTCCATGACTGCCACGGAGGAAAAGACCTTCCTTGAAGAAGTGAAAGGCAGATTCGTAGATCAAGGATATCCTCCAAGACTGCTAAACATGTTGATAAAAGAAGCCAAAACTGTGAAGAAGGTGGAGAGAGAAAGAAGGGAGAAAAAGGAAGATGTAGGGAAAGAAAGAAAAAGAAGAGAAGGAAGCGAATCAAGAAGAATAGGAGTGACATACGTGGGAGAGCAAAGCGAAAAGCTAGTGAAGTTGCTGAAACAACAGGGTTTTAATTCCTTTTTTCGAAACCCGGAAGGTATAAAAAGGGGGCTTATGAAAAAGAAAGGTAAAAACATACACCAAGTGCACACTGGAACGGAAGTGAGAGAGAAGGAGGAAGAAGCCTTAAACAGAATAGAGAATGTAAGAGAAGGAGTATATAGTGTTCCTTGTGGTGGCTGTGACGCTGTATATATAGGTGAAACTAGAAAAAGTGTAAGAAACTGAGTGAGACAACATATGGCAGACACCAGAAAAGAGGATGAGGAAAACAGCGTGGCAGCCCACCACATGGCCACCAGACACAGCATTGATTGGGAGAAGACTACTACGCTGATTAAGTCAAACTCTGTTAGCGATAAACATTTGAGGTGCCTCGAATCGCTTGCCATTGTTAGGCACGAAATTGACGGGAGAGAGCTGATGAACCTCCAACCACCTTCGACACCAGCAATCCAGCATTTGGTGAGGAAAGATCTGGCAGAGCGACTGAGAGCACGATGGAGTAGCAAGAAAGACGTTTAGATGCGGGCCTTCTATTTCTTGAAGGCTACGCACGCACGTGCTTCGTTCAAATCAGCGTCGGACAGTACAGTGTGATGTAACTAGTATTTTTATTTCTTTGTCACCTGAAGAAGACAGCAGGAGATATATTTTTTTAATTTTTTCAAAGCTGTCGAAAATTTGTGAAAATTGTAAACTGGTTTTCGCTGTTTTGAGAGGTGCGTAAATGATGTCGTCTGCTTTGGAATGTGAACCATTTTGAGGATTTTTTCGTCAGCTTTCTGATGGTCCAAACCACAAGTTCCTAGCTCTAATCGTTCTGAAGTTAGGGCAGAAAATGTAAAGGTGGAGGAGATTTCTTTATGCTTCTTTTTACATCTGTGCACTTACAAGTCCATGCATTCCTAACTTTGTTAAGACAACTTCTACTTATATACTTGTACTTATACTTGTACTGAGAAATACATGAATCTTTGCGAACTGAGTTGTTTTAAATTTTATATTAAAGGTTGTTAGTTTGGTACACTTTTCTTCAGTTCGTAAGTGATTGGTGTTTGGCTCATTTAAGATTTGTTCGGTTTGGCTAAAACATTTGTTCATTACAGCTTTACTAGCTAAACACAACCAAAAGTATGCCAACTTACACACTGTGATAGACGTTCTATCTAAGTATGCCTGGGTTGTTCCATTAAAGAATAAACAATCTGCCAAGGTTTTCAGAGCATTTTTTAAGAGGGGTGTAGGCCTAGTAGAGTAAACACGGTTATGGGTGCGGAATTTGAAAGCAAGTTGCTGACCGATTTCTTCAAGAAAAATAATATCTTCTAACTGCAAAGGGCGAGTAAAAAGAAACTGTTGTTGAACGGTTTAATAAAACACTGAATGTGGAGGCACTTTACGCAACAGAACATGCTATGCTACACAAGTGTTAAAACTTAAAACTACTACTATCAGTAGCATGACGCTCACTACAGCATAGGGATGAGACCGATTGACGTCAACAGAGACAACGACGCAGAAGTGCGAGAGCATTTGTACGGTGATGAAGCTATGAAGAAAACTCCTACCCCACCCACAGTATAAAATAATATCACGTAAGTGACTGTCAGAATCAGTAAGCTCAAGCACATGTTTGAGAAAGGTTATCTCTCCACCTGAACTGAAGAAGTGCTTACCATTGCGAGGCGGGTACCTAGGTCTCCCATCTATATTCTCAAAGATTCTATCGACGACATGATTTTAGGTACTTTTTTACGAAGCCGAATTACAAAAGCTCAGAGTGGATGAAGATCAGCTCCATATCATTGAAAGTGTTGAAACGTGAAAAACATTCGGCATCAAACAAGTGCTCGTCAAGTGCCATGGATTTCATAGTCTATTAATTTGTGAATACCCGCATCCTAACATAATGGGTAGCTTCATGTCACCTTGTCTTCCAATGTTAAAAATGGAAGACCCATGTCCCGTTACAGTACACCTCTGAGTAGAAAATGAGAAGTTGAATCGATAGAAATGTTCATTCTCCATTTGTGATACAACTAGTGTTGCACGGTATTACGTTTTTGTAGGACGGTACGGTACGGTTCTGAAAACGGCGGTCTACGGTAACATCACGGTAATTTAGGAAATAATTTTGCGTATTATCCACTTGAGCACAAAAGAATCATATATGGCTCTTTGCGTTTAATTTTTTTTTACTAATAGTGGGACTTCGCTTTATTGTTGATTGGATGTTATTATGGCATCGACAACACAAACACGCTGGGACACGCTTGTTACTGAAAAGCTGCCTCCCCCCCCCCCCCCCCCACCCTTCCGGTGGGCACCTCATCTGCTTAGCAGGGGGATCAGATTTCACTCCCTCGAGCAAATTTCACACCTGGCGCCTATTTGTGCGAATTTAGTTTAAAGAATTGTTGCTATCAAAAAGAGAGTAAAGCTGGTTCGTGAATGGTCATCAGCATCATGGTAATACCGTGGTGCTAAAAATGGAACGATACTGATACCGTAATTTTTTTTTTACCGTCAATACCGTGAGTACCGATTTACCGTGCAACACTAGATACAACATTGACAAACCAACTAATACTGTCGAATACTATGAGGCTAACAGGGTAGATGGCATGCCACCTTTAATCCCTACGGCACCGCAGCAGAACCCAACAACTTATGGAATTATAACAGGACAAATGATAAACCTAAAAACACTGCTACAGTATTTTCTCACCTTAATTTACATCTGAACATGAAACATGGTGTATTCACACCTCAAAATTGGTCAATCAGAAGTGGAAATGTTCGGGTCGGTACTTTTCTTTTTTTAAGGCCGAACACCGAACTGAACATCCTCTGTTCGGCCAAGTTCGTTTCGGTTCGTTCAGTTCGGTACAGCCTTATTAGCTAGGTACTCTACATTGACCAAATCGATTTGCCACAAGTAATCGATACTCCAGGAAATGGTGCTGTTTCTTGGAAAAGTGTTACGCAGTGGCCTGCGCAATGTGTAAGTTCTTTCGCCTTGAAGGAAATCTATTGTTTTCGCTACTGGTGCGCCATTAGCTTGTGCAGAGCATGTACTCCTCCTAAATTCGCTGGTACTTGAGTGTTGTAGTATAGTACTACCAGAGACGCTCGCTTCGCTCGCTCATTCCGTGTCGTCTCACTATGCTTCATGAGTTTTCATGCTGCAACTCTTGTGCTGCTGACAGACATTCCACGTCTAAAACGATCAAGCAAATGGTCAGAGTGCAGTACGTGTTTTTCGTAATGCTTCACTGCATAAACAAATAACCATAAATCATTTCAACAGTCTGGCCATCCGAGAACTACGTGTGCGTCGATCCATGCTTCCAGTAATTTCTTTGATTCCAAGAGCATCACAAAATCATGTGCTGATTAATTCGAAGCAAACTAATTGTAATTATTGCTCACAGTTCATCTATCACTTTCCTAAGCGCGCCTGCATTTCATCTATATAATTCAGAACATACGATTTGTTTGTTTGCACATTTGTACGTCTTCTCCTCCAGAAGTAATCCCCTATGAAGGTGAGAGATGAAAGACAGAGAGAGCAAAACGAGACACACATTGAAAGAGTTTACTTTACGTGGAAATCGCTCGCTCTGCTCGCTCAAGCCACGCACCACCGTGCTTCAAAAACATGAATGTTTGGCACCCTTTTAAAACCAGGTTTCCATGCATCAAGTCAGTTGACACAAAACCAATGTTAATACCTATATGTGTTACGTTGCAAAATATGTCGTTCGTTTAGGTTATTTTTTGCGTGTATCCTTCTCCCGATCATCTCAGTGCATAACTAACAGCTTTAAAATCCATGATTCATGTAATTTCTATGTAGTGATATTGTACTTATTATTTCGACGCAAACTAATTGAAAATGTTGCTCACAGTTCGTTCGTCACATTCCTCAGCATATCTACATTTCACCTACATCATTCCAAACATACGATTTGTTTGTTTGCACGTTTGTTTGTCTTCTCCTCCAGAAGTAATCCCCTACGAAGGTGAGAGATGACAGATTGATGGAGCAAAGCGAAACACACATTGAAAAGGTTTAGTTTACGTGGAAATCGCTCACTTTGCTCATTCAATCCACATACCTCCGTGCTTCAGAAACACGAATGTTTGACACCATTTTAAACCAAATCTATTATTTTGATCTTTCCATGCATCAAGTCAGTTAATACAAAACCAATTTTAATGCGGCATGCTGCAAAATACGTCGTCCTTTTAGGTTATTTTTTCCGTGCATCCTTCTCCAGATCATTTCGCTTCGCTCGAAGGGTTTGCATGAACAAATTATGACGGCATAAACAAACCTCATGAGAAACGAAGCAAGCAGTCTGCATTAAAGACTGTCCTTGTGAGGAAACATAATACACTAGTCCAAGAAAGAAAGAAAAGACAA